>JAWRVZ010000011.1:6277500-6492500 GCA_037043235.1 Rhodeus uyekii | reverse complement strand
TTGCTTGCTAGAAACAGTTTTTCAAACACAGTATCATTTTTTCTGTCTTACTGATTCAGTGAATCGTTCATTCAAGAGATTTGTTCAAAAACACTGATTCATCTAGAAATTAAACAAGTAAAGTCTTTGAGTGAGTCATTGAATCATTCATTCAAGGGATTTGTTCAAAAACACTGATTCATCTAGAAATGAAACAAGGGAAGTCTTTATGAGTGATTCAGTGAATTATTCATTCAAGGGATTTGTTCAAAAACACTGATTCATCCAGAAATGAAACAAGGGAAGTCTTTGAGTGAGTCATTGAATCATTCATTCAAGAGATTTGTTCAAAAACACTAATTCATCTAGAAATTAAACAAGTAAAGTCTTTGAGTGAGTCATTGAATCATTCATTCAAGAGATTTGTTCAAAAACACTAATTCGTCCAGAAATGAAACAAGGGAAGTCTTTATGAGTGAGTCAGTGAATCATTCATTCAAGAGATTTGTTCAAAAACACTGATTCATCCAGAAATGAAACAAGGGAAGTCTTTATGAGTGATTCAGTGAATCATTCATTCAAGAGATTCATTCAAAAACACAGATTAATCTAGAAATATGTATGTTTTCGTTACAGCAGGGGGAAAAACAAACCTGTGGTATACTGAACAAACTGTGTTTGTCTTTAGATAAAAATTGGCAGTGATACACACTGCACTTTTGATTCTGTTGTAATTTTCTAAAGAGAAACAGTAAATAAACAACTTCTTGAAACATTATTGTCTGAAATATTTGCCCCCCTTTTTTACGGCTCCTCTACGTTCACTAACGATTGCTAGTTACTGTGTTACAGAAGTCTGAACGATGACTCTCCTCTCGGACTGCGGCGGATTCTCTCTCACTCCACAGACTCTCTGAACTTCAGGAACAGAGCCATGTCCATGGAGTCCCTCAACGATGAAGGTGCATCTCCACAAGACACTCGCAAACTAGTATACATATAGAGTTTGCTGCGTTCTCACACACATTTCCGCAGGAGAAATGTATTACACTTCAATGCTGGAGGAGCTGGAGAAGGATGGGAAGGATTTTGAGGTTGATTCCTGGAGTATGGCTGTGGACTCATCTTATCTACAGTCTCAACGCAAAGACGTCATCAAGAGACAAGATGTCATATACGGTGAGACTTCATACATTTCCTTTATTTTAAGACCTTTGGACACATTTAGCTCCAACCAGTTCTGGCATGGATTTGAGGTTGTTAAATGCTAAATGTTATACGCACTTTCTCATTTAGGCCACTTATGAATGGGCCTAAATCCACATCTGACATCTTGTGTCTGATTCTCTTAATTATTTAGAATCTTATCACAACCCTTCAGATAAAGTCACTGAATGCATGCAATAACAAATAAAGCCGAGGGACTCAGATGCGTTTTACTCTGTGTCGCTCAGAGCTGATTCAGACGGAGCTGAACCACGTGCGAACGCTGCGGATCATGGACGGAGTGTTTCGCAGAGGAATGCTGGAGGAGGTGTTGATGGAGATCGGTGTAGTTCATGCCATCTTTCCCTGCTTGGATCAGCTGCTGTCTATTCACTCCAGCTTCCTGAGCCAACTACTGCAGAGGAGAAACCACAGCCTGGCTCCCAGCAGCACCCGCAACTTCACTATCCAGAAGCTGGGAGATATACTGGTGGAGCAGGTGAACTCCTAACTAGAGAATTAGGGCTGTCACGGTGCATACAAATGATGGTTTGGGACGTATCTCGTAGAGCTGCATGATTAATTGTTAAAAGGTCTGAATGTCGAGTTAAAAACCCACTTGATTTTATGCCTAAATGACTGCGAGTCTACTCTGTCTTTTACAAATCTGATCACAGTGAACATTCAGATCGGTTCTGACCCGGAGAGAGCCGTTGTCATATATAGATATGACAATTATTTCTGTTTTACTGTAATTACTGGATAAAAGTTTATAGTTCAGATAGAAACACTGATTTCTACAGTAACGATCAGAAGAGAAAATCACCTTTTAAAAGAAACTTGATGCTTAAAATAATGATTGTATCAATTACACCAGTAGATGGAGACAAGAGACTGTTACAAATGTTTATTGATTCATTCATTCAAGAGATTCAATCAAAAATACAGATTCGTCTAGTAAATAAACAAGTGAAGTCTTTATGAGTGAGTCAGTGAAGTAAATATTGTTGTTTACATTTTAAGTGATTCAACTTTTGGTTGCAAAATGTGTTTGCAAAATATTGTAGAATAAGGCCACGTCCACACGAAGCCAGTGCATTCCCTATCCGATAATTTTTTTTCCTCGTTCTAGCGTACACACGAAACCACTAAAACCGTCTGAAAACGGTGTACTATATGCCAGACCAGTATGGGGCGCTGTAATTCTGCCACAGATATACACTATACACGGAGAAGAAGACTTTGAGCATGCACATAATGACACAGTGATGCAGTGACGCAGCTGACACGTGATGTGATGACATCACCGTTTCACAAAATATACAGATTGGCTGTACACACGAAACCGCAAGGGTGTCGTTTTCAGATTTATCCACATTTATCCAAAAAATAGTGGTTTCAGTCTCCCAAAACGCCGGATCCGTGTGGACGAAACGCCAATACTATAAAAAATGTGTACGTATACAGTGATACGTGTCTCTGTGTGGACGGGCCCTACGGTTTGAATTATTTCACTACCATTCTAATCCGCTCCGACCATTTAAAGCACTCGTGCTGCGCCAAATTTGGACTTTTATTACCCAATTGCCTAATCCTACCCCACCCTCTAATCCTAGCTCTTCCCCCACACCTAATCCTAAACCTAGGGGTTGTTATAATCTGGCGGGGGTTAGAACTCGGCACAAGACTGACACTCATTGATTGATGTCTGTGAAGTTAAACATAGACTCGCTTGCTGTCAGGATCATCCTTTACGCTAATGAAACTTTTGGGGAATCTGTAACATTGACAGGAAAGTACAGAAGTGTAAGATGTAAGTTGTGCGCTGAGGAAAGCATTATGCGACGCTCATCTGACATGGAGGTTCATGATGTAGTTTGAAGCACTTAATATAAAGCTCATCTCATGGATCCTGCTCTTATCCGGCAGCTGCTCACTCACTGTCCTTCCTTATTTCTCAGAAGTGTGAACAACATCAAAGTACAGTAATACCTTGAGATAAGAGCATAATCTGTTCCAGGACGAGTTCGTAATTCGAATTGCTCATATCTCAAATAATTTTTCTCCATAAGATATAACAAAAAAATTAATTATCTGACTCGTTCCTCTAAAAAACTCCCTTATTAGTGCTAGTAACAATGGAAAAAACATGTTTTTATTTGCTTTAGAGACACACACACAAAAATTATAGTATATAAGGATTCTTGTGATATAAACAAAATGTGGTTTTAGTTCTTACCTTCGAGACTGACGATACAGTAGCGGCTAATGGCGGCATGTGCGGAGGAGAGAGGGATTACGTAGATTGCGCAAACACAATACGGAAGTGTTGTGTATTGGATAAACTACACGCACAATAATGTGCCTCAGAACCTCATATTTATTATTGTTGAACACGCATAACTCATGCTGCTCCCAGCTTAATACTCATGAATCACTCGTCGCCCCCAGTAACCTCCCGCTGTGAAACTAAGGTGACCCTCTAGTGGAGATCATATGCAATTACCCCATAAATGAGGCGCTTGAGCTGCTCCGAGTGCTCAACTACTTAGCGTCGGTGTCTATAAGCTGCTCGTATCTCAAATATTTACTCGTATCTCAAAGCAAAAATATCGAAGGATTGCTCATATCTCGGAACACTCATATGCCGGGACGCTCATATCTCAAGGTATGACTGTACGTCCATATAAACCATATTGTCTTTCCTAGAAGGGAAACGCAGAGTTAAAACAATGCTGTTCGTTAGGTCACATGTGAACTGAACTCAAAGACAGTAAAGTACGCATAATTACAAGCATCTAGTCAAAGAACTGCACAGTCATTGAAAAGAAGTGGATATCGATATGGGTATGATGTATTTTGTTACAGACCTCCAAAATTTGTTGGCATGAGCGTAGATAGGGAATCAAAACTCAGTTCAGGTATTCCTACAGAGTGGACCTCAGCCATTTGTCTCCATTCTGATATGAATGCCGTCTCCTTTGCATCAGTTCTCAGGTCAGAATGCAGAAGAGATGAGGAAGTGCTATGTTGAATTCTGCAGTCGACACTTGAAGGCTGTGAAACTCTATAAGGAGCTGCTGGCGCGAGACAAGAGGTTCCAGCAGTTCATACGGGTGAGCGAACAGACACATGTCAGCTTACGGTTGCTTTGTATTTATTGATATATATATTTATTTTTTAATATTTGCTCTGTTATCCTGTCAAGCGGGTGACCAGAGGTTCTTTACTGCGCCGCCATGGCGTCCAAGAGTGCATCTTACTGGTCACTCAGCGGATCACTAAATACCCCGTGCTCATCCAGCGCATACTAGACAACACTAAAGGTGAGTCTACAGTACTCGTTTGATCATGTGAAACGAAAGTCTGGTCAAACGAAATGCAGAGAATGGGGGCTTAACCTCATCGACTGCCTGGTTCTTGGAAATGGCCCTCGCTGGTCTGAGAAGAGACTTTATTTGATTTCGCAGGTAGTGAAGAGGAGAGTAAATCTCTGGCTCAGTCTCTGAAGCTGATCCGGGAGCTTTTACGTTCAGTGGATCAACAGGTTCAAGAGTTAGAGCGAGCGCAGCGTTTGCAAGAGATCCAGTCCCGTCTGGATCCGAAAGCCGAGACCAAGGTGAAGGGTGGAGGAGTGTTTCGTGGAGGAGAGCTTCTACGCCGCAGTCTCATTCATGAGGGAGCGCTGCTGTGGAAGACCGCTCAAGGCTCCAGGCTCAAAGGTGCCAGCTGGGTTCATGTTACTATTTTTAAACCACAGTCTGTCTGAATGCTCGATTCTGATTGGCTGGAAGGTGTGCAATAAAACCGTTTAATACACAGGTAGTTCCAATAACATCACTCGTTTTGAAGTAATTCAACTCACAGCGTCTCTGTTAATATAGAGAGGACGGATATCTCTGTCTCTCTCTCTGTATCCCGATAATGAATTTACATAAATGTAATCTTATGCATTACTTTATATGTGTGTCTGATTCAAAGCGGGCAGAGTGCTAGATCTAATGAGCTGTAACTCATAAAAATAACCATTCATTTTACACTTCTGGTCAAATATTGCTCTGCAAACATTAATAACAACTTTAAGTTGTCAGTTCTGGTAAATGACCATGTGGTATAAGCGGGACAATCCACACCTAACTGTGTTTTAAACCATTTGAATTGCTTCATGTCGGCGGTATTATGCCTTGCCTCCACATTTTGCATTAAAATTGTTTAATGCGCAGCTAGCCGTGGATTATCCCTTACTTATTATTATTTTTCTGCTGTTAAACTGATTGTGCAAAACATCTCTAGAGACACTAAGCTAAGTCAAATAGTGGAGCCCAAGTTGGCAAGTCAACACTACTGTGAAAAAAACAAGACTTTTTTGGCCAGAAATGCTCAACCATTGTGCACAGACTCAAGTCTTATATCCTTGGCTCAAGACAAGAAGACATCTCCAATTTAATTTCCACTGTCCGTGATATTAGTTTTTTGTGTGTGGAAAAACCTACTTTGGCAAACTAATCCTTGCTTTTTAAATCACAATCAGAACCAGTGCAGAAACATTATCTGAAGACTGAATTTCAATAAATATAAAAAAACAAACAAAAAGGACACACGCCAAAATGGTTCTCCTTCTCCTTTTCCCTGGGCCACTTAAATGGCAATAACTCTTGAACAGAATGGGATATTTCCACTAAAAATGGCACATTTGTATGAGCTCAATCTGAAGTTGTGTCACTTGGGGCACTAAAGCAGGAGAGAAACTTGAAGAAGGCTTTAACTACGCAACCGTTGGTCCGATTGACTTGAAAATTGGCATGCACTGTCTTTGTCCAAAGTGTTATCATTGTTTATAAGGACATTCACTTATCTTGAAAAACGTGGCTGTGAGTGAGTGAAGTTGCTTTGGGTCCGGATAGATTTATCAGCAACTCTGTGTTTTGTTTGTACAGATGTGCAAGTTTTGTTAATGACAGACGTCCTGGTGTTCATGCAAGAAAAAGACCAAAAGTATATTTTTCCTTGTCTGGTGAGTCGCAGCTTTCTATTAGTTGACTATCAGTGGATTCTGACAGTCCATCATTTAACTCAATTCAAAATCAAAACGGCCAAATCTTGCTCGCTTCACAGGACAAACCGGCAGTGCTGTGCCTTCAGAATTTGATTGTGAGGGATATAGCCAATCAGGAGCGAGGAATGTTCCTCATCAGTCACTCCACGCCTCCAGAGATGTACGAGCTCCATGCCACCACCAAAGAGGACCGAAACACCTGGATGAAAATCATTCAGCAGACAGTGAGCAAGTCAGAGTCAACTCGCAACTCTTCCCCAGCACCTCAGTGCACCTCAAACATATCTCTGCACGGTCAACGCCAAACCCTTCATCAGCTTCTCTCTGTTTCTCTCTCTTCTGCAGCTGTCCATCAAGAGAGGATTTCCCTCTGATCGAAACAGAGGACAAAGCTTTGCTACGCAGACTCAGAGGTTTGTATCCGCGAGGAGGCATGATTTATTTCACTCATGACACTCATCTGTATATGTGGTCAGAGCAGATTCGCTTTGCTCAGTGCTCTTTCGTTTCTCTCTCTCTCTAGCTGATATCCAGCAGAAGGACCGTGAGGTTCTGGAGTTGTTACAGGAGCGTGTGACGCTCTTCTCTGATCTGGCTGAGGTCACTGGAGGTCAGAATGTTACCGTTCCCACAAACTCCAGAAATATATTCAGAGCAGATACACCCTACGCTCCTCAGGCGGAGCGGCTACTGAATGACGCCATTGTTGAGGGTAAGCAGAGGAGTGTATGGAGAATACAGAGCTTAGTAATGAAGGACATTAAGATCTCTTCTTTATATCAAACTTCAGTGGACAGACTGAGTGAAGTTCTGTTGGGTTCCTGCATTGACCGAACACAGTCCTACAGACTGAATGGTGAACCGACAGAGGTACAATTCACCTCGAAAACAACAGGTACCATATTCACATTTAACATACATCGTGATCTTTGTTAAATAGGCCATATTATGCCCTTGATGTTGCTCTACTAGAACAGGTTTTCCTGCTTGAATGCTTATTATTTTCCCC
Organism: Rhodeus uyekii; assembly: GCA_037043235.1. Classification (NCBI taxonomy): domain Eukaryota; kingdom Metazoa; phylum Chordata; class Actinopteri; order Cypriniformes; family Acheilognathidae; genus Rhodeus; species Rhodeus uyekii. Next base: position 6,485,250 of record JAWRVZ010000011.1, on the reverse strand, counting down.
ATATTCTCCATTCTCGTCTCTTCCCAGTCTGTCAGAAACGCTCTGTTTAGTTCCTGTCTCTATAAAGTTCCAGCTTCTGAAAAGCACAATGTGCTCTGATTGGTCGGCTGCATCAGTGTATTGTGATTGGTCAAATGCTTCCAGTGTGTTTGGGAAGTGTCCCGTCCCTTCCCATAACCACCAGTTTCAACACACTACTAACTCACTCAAGCCCCGCCCCTTTATTCTGCATATTAATTATCTAAATTAGGATATTAAAGCGTATTAAATATTAATAATGAGGATATTATTTTGACTTGTTAGTATGACAGATATTAAATATTGATACTGCTGCCTCATTTCAGTAATTATTGCTATTGAACATAACAGTTTGATGGAAAGCCAGGCCTAAAGCGCAAATGATCATATTGTTAAATCAATAAATAATATGTATAATATGGAAGTAATAAAATGATGTGCAACTATTTTCAAATTCTGCTCAAAATAGGTAAAGGAACGATATCAGTCAACGGGAGTCATGAAATAAACGATCCCTCTAAAAAGGTGAGGGTTTGATACATTACAGAAGACTTGAGTGAGATGTTGCAGTGCATGTTGGATTCATTATTATTTAATGCCGCTCACAGGACCGGAATGGGAACCAGCTGCAGGACAAGACGCTAAACGAGGTACATCTTAAGGAACCTTTAATGAAGTGTTTGAAGATGAAAACAGAGATGACAGTCAGAATGGTTTGTGTTGCAGGAGGTGTGCCAAAGACTCGTGAACCTCAGCACTCAGCTGCACGCTGTACAGGTCAGGACGCCCTTCCGTCATCTGATTGAAATGATGGTTCATAACACAGCGTTAGAAGTTATTATGAGACGTCTGGTTTATGATGAGGCTCTGGTTTATGATCATTCACGATCAAAGCACTCTTGTTGTGTTTGTAGGCTGCGGTGATCCGGCAGGACTCGTTCCTGGAGGTGTACGTGCAGAAGGACTCGTGTCCCTCTCTGTCCCGTGAGCCTCTGCTGGAGGCGGCAGGTCCTGATCTGGTAGAGCTACAGCACAAATACAACCTGCTACAAGGGGAAGTGATCCGATTACAGGCCGCCCTGAACAAGACGAGCAACGGAGCGCCGGTTCAGATGCAAAAACAAGAGCCAACGAAAGGCCAAGACACAGCAGTGGAAACGGCCAATCAGTTAGATGGCATGCAAGAGGACGGCAAGATGGCCATGTCTCCTCGAGCGGACAGTCCCAGAGGTGAGTCTCTATTACTCTGGGAACATGTGATGTTGGGATGTGGCATGTTAGAAAAACTGGATGGAAATGCACACAAAAGCCTTCACTGAGGCTGATGCATTTTTTTTTTATTCATGCACATAAACGTCCCAAACTGGGGTTTGCAAACACCTAGTGGTTTTGTTGAGAAACTGCAATGGACTGACCAGCCTTGCAGGATCTCAAATGATGTTGTTTTTTGTGGTTCTGAGTAACAAAAGAAGGTAAAAGTGGAGTAAAATGTACTTGATTGTTTCGCAAGGCACTACAAATGCTGTAATTCATCTGTGGTTTTTCAGATCTGCAGGATATTCCGGAGGAGAGCGAGTGTGGGACTGAAGCTCACAGTTAACCTCCGCTCTGACTCCAGGCCTGTTCACACCACAACCACAGACACTTGAAGCTGAATCGAAGTCAGCGTTCACTCGCTGTCAATGCCACGGATATCACTTACAGACAGGGTTTGTAATCTCTTTTCCATAGCCTATAGGATACGTGCTTCTGGTCACATGGCCAGAGCCGCGGCTGTTACGTAACACTACGACTCTCAAACTAAACCACAGTCGGTAGCAGAGGAAGAGTCTGGATCTCTGTACTCTTAGCGAATGCAAAACTCCTAAAGGCTGTAAATACTGTTTGACTTCCTTTCTTCTCAGAAGCGGAAAGCTGCTGCGTGTCCTGGAGTAACCAGGCGTTTCTGCTTTTCTGTATTTACTGGCAGAGACTGATTTTCTATTTTCATTCAGACTGTCTGACATTATTCAAACAGGCAAACTGAATTTGTACCGCTGTGAACAGGCGTTTACTCTTCACTCTCTTCTTGCATTTATATTAAACATAGTGTAGAACAACCGAGTCTTTTTTTAAAGATGTTTCGACGTTTTACAGTTGTGCTATTTAAGCCGTTTATGGTGTATTCTCTTGGTTTGATGAAAAGACTAAACAATGAGTTAGAAATGAAGGAAACTTTACTGACTTTAGAACTGTTGTTTCCACTTTAGCTGTATTATTGTCCATTGTTATATTATTGGAAGAATGTGCTGAAAATATGATATTACGGTAAAGATTATAAAATGTTGCACATTAAAAGCCCTGGTTATTTGGCAGCAACTTGAATAGTTATAACCAGCACGGTTTACTCTTATAAAGGGTTATAAATCCTTTTGAACGGTGCTGGTTTTTCTCCTGTGCTGATAAAAGATATTAATGTTGATATTGATGAAGGAATGTAGTGGTAGTGGTAAAAATGATTGTGATTCTGCTCTGGCCTCTTGAAGTCACACTAAAGCTGTCTAAGTTTGTATAGATTTGGGAATGTTTCAGGAAGAAAAGTATCCTTTAATCACAGCTGTTCAATCATTGTTTATAAATCTATAGCTTTTTTATGTTTTTCATTGTACTGTATGTTTAAATATATGGCTGTAATCATGTATTTTGTCATGTTGCTTTGCATCTATATAAATGCATTGACAATTGCTTTACTGGATTTCTTCAACACATTTTCCTTTCACACTGAGCATGTTTCTGTCATCTCGCACTATAACGATGACTTTTTTCAGTAAATCTCAGGATGTGAATGTTGTTGAGCTCTGACACTTGTGCTCAGTTCTGACAATGAATCTTTAAACTGGGTATGTGAACGTCGAGTGTAAAGAGTGCGGTTGTTACGACCCTACAAAAAGGAAACATTTGCGTGCACATGTGAGCTAAAATGATTGAACACTCAAAAGCTGAGAAGACGATCCCAACAGCCTGTCAGGCGTTTAATCAGGCATGATGCGTGCCGTTTCCTTCTTAACAAAACTGAAAAAACAAACACTCAAAAACGTTTTAGTCGAGCTTTATGTGGGGAACCGAGCCAAATTGAAGTTACACATTTAAAATCCTAAAGCTCAAAACTACTGTATTTTTCCGCAGATAACCCACACCCTTTGTGTGTGTGTAAAAAAACACTGTTGGTATAACCCGCACCTCTATATAACCCGCACCTCTATATAACCCGCACTCATAGATTGATGAACTTTTTTGGTGTAAATTCACATTTCGAATGTTGCTTGCATGACGTCAATTATCCATAACTGTTCAGGCTCGGTACACAGTGCTTGTGTGCGAAATTCAAACAATAAGAAAACAAACACAAGTCAGAATCAGAATCAAAAGAAAGAGCAGTCTCTCCCGCTGTGCAGCAGCTCGTCCTTTAAAAAACGATTCTACAGGTGTTGATCATCGGATGAGATGAGAAGAGCCCGCCCTCATGCAGCACAGCCAATCACGTCTTCTTGCATGATTGACAGGTCAGACAGCCTATCAGCGCCAGCTGTCAGAGTGATAGAACAAGCGCCAGAGACAACAACCCTCACAAGAAAGAAAAACAGAAAGAAAATACCGCAAAAAAAAAAAAGTATGTCCTTAGGGACGTAACAAATATGTTGAAATATTATTACGTGTACAAAATGTGTGATATAGCCCGCACCCCCATATAACACGCGCCCCCTGCAGGGTTTATAAAATCTGGTATAACCCGCGGGTTATATGCAGGAAAATACGGTAAGTTGCCCTTGCGCATGTTAAAACAAATCGTATGATGGTACTCAGTTCTGGTTTTCATGAGTATGCATGTGAAAATAATGAATAAGCAATCAATTGATATGGAGTCACTCGCATGGATTTTAAATGACAGGATTATTATTTTGGGTGAACTATGTGAACCAAAGCTGAAGAGATTTTGACATGATGGCAGCAACGGTTGATTATGAAGCAGAGGAGTTTGAACAAGACAGAGTAAACGAGTCCAGCCGTGACGTGACCAGTGACAGCAGCTCCTCCAGCTGTTCCTCCAGATCTGTTCCGTCGTTCCTGATGATCCGGTCAAACGTCACGCCCCTATCCAGCCCGCACTCGGACTCGGCGTCGTCCACACCTGGACCGGAGCACAAGCGCACACACACAGCGTCAGAACCTCTCCTGATGCGTCTGTGATAAAGTGTTTTGTGTACCTGCGGTGAATGTCCAGCCTCGCTGGGATCTCGTCTGCTCCGACGCCTCCACCCGAACACACACGCAGCGATCGGGAAACTCCTGACGGAACCACTGCACGTCCGACATCCTCCGGCAGTCGCTGACGATCTGACGGGTCAGAGAACACAGGAAGAGCTTGTGTGACTGTGACGTCTCACGATGACAGAAGGCATGGCTCTGCTGTTGGCATGTGTGAGGGCTGCCGTACCCAGACGGGACGCGTGGCGTGTTTGATGGCCAGCCTGCAGAAGAAGCCCGAGTCCTGCCGTCTCTTCATCTCACCCCAGCGGATCATGTCGGCTCGATAGCTCTCCTTATACTGACCGGAGCCCAGCAGCTCCTCATAGTCCAGATCATGATCCTGAAAAATCATAAACACTGTGATCTTCCACAAGGGCCTGACCTTGACCTGACTTTGACCTTGGCCTGACCTTCACGTTTAAACTAGAGCTGCATCTAACAATTATTTTCTTGACGATTAATCTGTTGATTATTTTTCCCAGATTAATTGACTAATCTAACTATTATTATTTTTATTTTTTTTATTTTCATGATGCAATGTTGTTGTTGTTTTTTATTAGCGGATTAATCCTTTGGCCATCTTTCCAATAAATAAGTACTTCTACTATTTGTATTTTAAACTTTTATTAAATCATTGTCTTACAAAATGGTTCAACTTAGTTCAAATAAAGTGGCATAATTAAAACACAATCACCATTTTATAGCGTGTCATTAACCCTCTGACACGCGCGATCACACCGCTGTGATTAAAATGTTCAGCGTGTCACGTGATCAACCACTAAACATGTTTTTGCGCGTTGTCTGCTGCTAAACTTGAGATGGACGCGCTCAGAGCTTGTCATTTATCACTTACTCTTCAGTGGTTTTGACCACGTAATGTTTATTTTTGATTTCAGACATTTAAATAGTACTGGCAAAAAAATACATTTACAGTAATACCTCGGTTTACGAGTGACTTATTATACGAGCAAATCGGTGTACGAGAATTGTATCGGAGTGCGAGAAATGCATTCCCTCGCCCATGCGTATTTTTGTGTGGAAAAGTCTTAACGCTCAGCATCATCGTGCGCATTTTTACTGGAAATATCCTAAACACAGCCTCTCATAACACAGTCACGCGGTTCAAACCCCTTTATCACCCCTTAACTCGTTCATTCTCTCAGTGTCACTTGGTTTGGTTCATCATTCACCACAGTGATACTTTTATAAGTGATTTACAGCGGTTTTACCTCGTGTTGTTAACATTAATTGTGATCGCTATTGTTCACGTAGTGCAATATACACGTACAGTACAGCACATAGGCCCCGTCCACACGGAGACGCGGATCACTGCATCCGCATACATTTCTTATCGGATTGGCGTTCCGTCCACACGGATCCGGCGATTTGGGAGACTGAATCCGCTCTCTTTTTATACCGGGTCCTAAGGTGGATAGATCTGAATCCGACACCCTTGCGGACTCGTGTGGACGGCCAATCCGTATATTTTTTTGTTTACCGATGATGTCATCACATCACGTGTCGGTTGCGTCACAGTAACAGCAACAGTGTTGCCAGATTGGACAGATTGGAAAAAAATACCAGCCCAAAGTGCGTACTCTTATAAATAATGAAAAATGTTGAGCGATTTTATGCATCAAAAACCATCCCAAATTTTATAAACCAGCCCTATGCATGTTTTCCCGGTCGGACGTGACAAAAAGGTAACTAGCAATCTGGCAACACTGAACAGCAACAACAATGCGCATGCTCAAAGTCTTCTTCTCTGTCTATAGTGTATATCTGTGGCAGAATTACAGCGCCCCATACTGGTCTGGCATATAAACTACATCGGATTCAGTCGGCTTCAGTGGTATCGTGTGGACGCTGATTTTTTTTTTGAACGAGGAAAAAAAAAGATCGGATTAGGAACGCGCCGGCATCGTGTGGACGTGGCCATAGAATGAACATATTAAATCCTCCCTAAGCAGTAAAACCCTCCTCTCGTCTCCAGCGACGCTACTCAAAGGTAAAGTGCACGTTACAGTAAATTATCAAGTATTTTTGGAGTTTAATTGTAAATCATTAATTAGTATTTATATGAGATCTTAATGGTTATAATTTTAACTGTAATTAATAGGGTAAAACAAAAACAAAATATTTAAAATGGGCATTTATGGTCGTGTGGAACGAATCAAGTGATTTGTAGTGCATTCTTATGGGGAAAATTTTTTGGTGTACGAGCATTTTGAGTTACAATCTCAAGCTCTTGGAACGAATTAAACTCATAAACCGAGGTATTACTGTATAGTTTGAAAAATACACTGATGCCTATAAAAACGCAAATAGCAATCCACTTCAGGTGTTTTATTCATATCAGATACACATTGTATTGGTAACTGTAAAGTTCCTTCTATTTTTCTTCCACTTCACCGGACACTTACTGTCATGTATTTCGGGAGAAATGACTGAATTTACATCTTGTAAATCAGACCAATCAGATGCTCCGAACCCGTTGCACATCATAGATCAGCTCACGTGACCTTTATAAAGGCTTTTAATCCTCAAAACACATTCACTTCCACATACAGTATTTGAGAATAAGAATATCAGGTAGTTGATGAAAGCCAAGAAGTGTGTTCATATTTTTCATCCCAACACTGTACAAAAGTAGTAAGCAAAGTCCAAATAAATACTGCCTAATTCAGGGCAAAAACAAACCAAACCTGAAAGATTATAAATATCCCTCATATCCTTGACAATCATATTTAAAACACTATCGGTAAGAACAAAGGCCATTTGGTGCGTGCAAACGGTGACACTGATTTTCTTTAAGAAATCTCGCACCAATCTAGATATATAATAAATAATAATAATAATACAGTAACATTTTAACGTGACATCTATGAATAATTTATTGTATTAATTGTATTTCAGAAAGGGTGGTGTATTTGTCTTTTTATTATGAAATATATGAACGCATGAAGCATTTTAAACTATTTTAACAAATGACACTATTCATCATTAAGATGTATGTAGGCTAGTGTAGGAATAATTGCAAAATGTGTTTACCATAATCAGTTATTAACTAGTGCAGTTGAGAGTATGATTTACTTAATTGACTTGTGCCAATCATAAATGAAAATGCTAAAATAAACGATGTCTCCATCTACTGGTGTAATGATGTAATTGATACAATCATTATTTGAAGCATCAAGTTTCTTTCAAAAGGTGATTCTCTCTCTTCTGATCGCTACTGTTAAAATCAGTGTTTATATCTGAACTATAAACTATTAAACCAATAATGACAGTAAGACAGAAATGATGATACTGTGTGGCTGGAAGACGATGGGCAGTGGGTTCACATCTATGACAACCGCATATGTATGCATTTTGTTCTTTAAATATACTTATGTATGCATTTTGTTCTTTAAATATACTTTATAAAGATATCTATAAAAGAGTGTACTTTACCTGTGCAAACTGCTGCTTGAGGGGAGCAGACAGTCTGAGGATGCAGCACATCTCTGCTGTCAGTCTGCGATCAGAACAACAGCATCAGTTACTGGAGCGCTTCACCTGTGCGCATGCGCGACACTGCTAGAGCTCCACATCTCACCTGCGCGAGGGACACTGCTAAAACTTCACATCTCACCTTTTTTGTATCAAATCTGCCACATAATCCTTCCCTGACTTCCGCTTCCCGCTGAACAGCAGGATAATGCTAGGCAGCGCAGGACTCATGGCTGGGTCGCATGTAAAGCTCTTCTCTCAGTTTAAACCACACTGGGGTAGGAACGACTTCATGTCGATCTCCCGTAATAAACCAAAATAATGCGCATAGAAACAAATAAACACTCTCGATGCTGCTATAGCATTCTTCTCTCTCCCATATATTGTGAAACATTTTCCTGTTGTGTTTTTAAGGCATTCGCGCAGATTGAGTGTTTCAGTGAAGGGCGTTATGAATGTTGGTGTGTGTTTTAAAATCCGCATTCGTGATGTTTGGTGTCATTACGGTTATCAGGCGAGTGTCACGCCATCAACTCATGGGGATGTGCGTAATATATTTATATTATTTTAAAGCTAAATAATTTTTAATATAAGATAATACTTACAGAGAATCAGAGTCTCTTTAATAAAACAACAGTCTTAAAATACTCTTTGGCTCTTTTTTCTCCTCCTGTCATCACTGACCCGGAAGTGAAACCACAAAAGCTGGCTTCTGGATTTAGTTTGTTTTTATTCACCGAATAAACTTGCCGCAATATATTTATCTGCGGTTCTGCTAACACTCGGACTAAGTGAGTCTAATTCATATGATATATACTTCTTATATCTGTATTTCTTATTGATTGATTTATATCTTTATTGTCGTATTAAGCTTTTGCTGGTTTGTAAAGGACGAACAGCTCAGTTGATACATGTTTTATCATGTGCATCAATGCTAAATGTCTGATTTTAAAAGCACAACAACATGATGATCTTTGGCGGAAGCGCCGTCGTTGGTTCCCGTGACCCGGAAATGTTGCATGTTTCTGTAGCTGTGTTTGTTTACGCCGGAGATTCTGCGCTTTCGGACTCGATGTGACGCGCAGGGATGAACGGAAGCTCGAACCCGCCTCTGGATAAAGAAGAGCACGTGCTGAAGCTCGGAGACAGTTTCGAGAAGAGACCCAAATCATCTTTCCACACCATCAGATGTGAGTCGACCTCGAGAGTGTTTAACAGAGTGACGTGACGTCATCGACGGGTTACAGGCCGCAGCCAATCCGCGGACGTTTATGAGTTATTAGTAACAGTTAATTAAAACAACATTGGTAAAACATTACAATACGGTTCTGTTATTTGCGATCAATTGAAGTCGCATGAACATGAAGTTGCATAACGTGCACAACTTATAGATACAACATTTCATAACATTAACATAATTACATAACATTTGTGTTCCTATGTTCATTTTTACACCAGTGACTGCAGCTGAAACAACTTGTATCTCAATAAACTCATTTATTTACACTCATTTACCATCTCAAGCATTAATGTCAGTGTGAAACTTAAGTAATATGTGAGTGAAACGCTTCTCAAACAAGAACAAATGTGGGGTGGGGCTTGATTGTGTCCTGGGGATCTGATTGGTTGGTTCTGGTTTGCTATTGGTGGATCTCATGTGAGTGACCAGTTGCCCCGCCCTCATCATCTGAGAAGAGATGAGGATTTTATTCTGTTTCGAGATTATTAACGCATAATGATGTGCACTGATAAATCATTAATAATAAACACTACGATATTCCATAAAAACAAGAAATGTCAATTTTGATTTCATGGTGATTTTAATGCATAAATTAACAATGAGCAAAACACTTGCATGTAAGTCTTTGTTAAAGTTAGTTAATAAAAGCACTGTTCATTGTTTGCTATTTCAAGACCAGTATCTAATATTAACTAACAATTTAGATTTTAATAATGTTTTAATAACAACTGATATTAACAAGATAAGACCAATAAGTGCTTGTCAAGTCATGTTAGCTAATGTTGAAAATAGCATCTTATTCAAAAGTGTAAATAAGTTGTGTATATATATTTACATTTATGCATTTGACAGACGCTTTTATCCAAAGCGACTTATATTAATTTACTTATATATGTATGTGACTTATATTATAATTGCATTCAAGGAACACATTGAATCAGCTCTTGCTTTCCCTGGGATCGAACCCATGAATCACATTAGAAAATACACATTCATTTTCTTTTTCTTACTGTTTCTCCACCCACAAAGACATTCATCTTTTTTAAATTGTACAAATAATTATGTTGGACCAAAATTGCAGCTTTACCCTGTAATTAAGGAGTTCTTGTTTTTTAATTGAATACTTTGTTTACTTTATGTAAGCTATTTAAAATGACATAAAACACACAATCAGAGATCAAACACACTAGTGTTGGTGTTAGGATTGATGAAGCAATTTAATAAACTGAAATAATTTTATTTAATCAAACAATGTACAGTAGAAACAATTACAGTAGAAACAATTTACAATAGAAAGGTTTAAAAAAAACACCTGAATTCTGGAAATAAAAAATTTCCCCCTAATGGAAAAGACCTGCTGAGTATGCAATGATGCGTAAAAACTATTATAAATTTTTGCCTTGTTTACACTGTTATAAAAACTTTGATATTATGTGATGAATGTGTCTAGAAATGGTCAGAAAGCACATTTTAAATTTTTCTTCAGGTGATCCAGTAGTAACATTGTTACTCCGCTGTCATGTTGTAATTTTTCGAGCCTCTGCTTTCGTCCCCAGATGATTTTAAGCCAGCATCTATCGACACATCCTGTGAAGGAGAGCTGCAGGTGGGGAAGGGTGAGGAGGTGACCATCACATTACCACACATCCCGGTAAGAGCCGCGCTGTCTGAGAGCCTGATGTGTGAACTCCTGTCTGCGCTCCACTCACTGTCTGTCCCCTCAGGGCTCCACGCCACCCATGACCGTCTTCAAGGGCAACAAGCGGCCGTATCAGAAGGACTGCGTCCTCATCATCAACCACGACACTGGCGAGTTCATGCTGGAGAAGCTCAGCAGCAGCATACAGGTGAAGAAAACCAGGTGAGCCACAGAGAGAGGTGAGCCGGTGTGTTTCTGAGTGCCAGCGTATGGGCATAGATTACGGTCATGTTGTGATGATACTATTCCTGCAGATATAAGAATCTGCACCTCAGATCTCTGAGAGCAGCATCTAAATGAATCAATTTCATATCATGTCAAGTATTAAACCAATGTTATTTTAGTTTAGTCACTGAATCATTCTTTCAAGAGATCCGATCAAAAACACTGATTCATCCAGAAATGAATCAAGTGAAGCGTTTATGGGTGATTCACTGAATCATTCGTTCATTGAAACTAATAAAAAATATTACTTTAAAAAACTTTTTTTTTAATTTGACTACAGCACTTTTGACAGAACCTCAAATTAATTATTTGTTTATAGTTTTAGCAAATATATTTTAGCTGTAATAACTCTGGTTCAAACACAATAATGTCTAATATATTTGAAGATTTGGACCAATTTAATCTGTTTAATCTTCTCTCATCTGTTAAACAGCACATAGTTGCTCTGTCTGGTTTTGTTATGGATGTGATGCTCAGAAATGAGTGTGTCTGAGTCCGTTTCAGCTCACCTACAGTAACAGTCAAGCTTGTTTGGACTGGAGGAAATTGGTGGTGTTTGTGTTTGTAAACATTAGCACATGCAATATCACCTAGTAAACATGATGAGTTATAGATGTGTAAGATTATGATCATTCTACCTAAAACAGGCTATGACTATGAATGCAGAATGAGCTCTGACGTGTGGGCAGGGAAATGACCACTCTGTGTGATTGCTTGTGTTGTCAGAGCCGAGGGCAGCAGTAAAATCCAGGCTCGTCTGGAGCAGCAGTCGGTGCGAGCCAATCCGCTGCCGCCACAGTTCCGCACGCCCGTCAAGCCCGGAGGAGCCGCTAAGAGCTCGCCGAGCAAAGACAACCCGTCCCCGGAGCCGCAGCTGGACGACATCAAACGAGGTCAGACCGTCACACGCTGCTCGTCAGGGGTTCTGTGTGCTTTTAGAATTTAGCATTTTTTTAGTTGAATCTATAGCGGAAAATGATCAGCTTTATAATTTGAGTGAAAGAGATTTAAAATGGTCAAAACCTGAAGAGAATGGACAAAACCTGATGATCCGCAATGTCCCAGCATGATATGGTGAGGCGACACGCACACTCAGTGCAATTTATAACAGACTTTTGGCAATACAGTAATAACTTGCGATACAAGCATCCCGACAATTGAGTATTCCGAGATACGAGCAAGCCTTCGAGCTAATTTTGCTTTGAGATACAAGTAAATATTTGAGATACGGGCAGCTTACAGACCCTAACGCTAGAGGTGTTTGAGCACTCGGAGCCCACGCCGACTCACTCTCACTTCATGTGTTCATCGGCTAAAATAAAAGTGTTTGCGCGAGCAAAAGCAGCAGTCGAGAGAAGATCGAGCAATGTAATTTACAGCAAGGGATGTAATTTATCAGTTTTGCGCTCGTTTCTTTTTGCTATGGATTTTCGGCCATAGTCGACTTCCGTACGCATCTCCCACAAGTCCTCCGTATTGTGTTTGCGTTATCTACGTAATATCCGTAATCTACGTAATCCCTCCTCCTCCTCCGCTCATGCCTATATTGTCTGTCTCTAAGGTAAGAACTCATAATTAAAACCACATTTTATATGACAGGAATCCTTATATACTATAATTGTGTGCTGTGTAAAAATAAACACACTTCTTAGTGATTAATCATGAAAATTGTACCTAGAGTTTGATTAAGTCCTTGCTTTGATTGTTATGTTGGTGCACAAGTAAACACAGGCGATGTTGTGCGGATAGAGAAAATCTGAGATTCAATAGCTACACTTAGTCCCTGATCACACCTGGTATTAAGATGTGTTTTGGTCGATCGGATCACAAGTGGTCGACGGCCAGATGGTCGTCGGATGATACCGTCGGACGGCCAGACAAGATGATAAAAGCTAGGTCCAATCACAGAGGAAATATGCTTGTCAAATTTTAAAGCCTCATCTGCTTTTAGATATGCGCGTGTGCGAAACTTGGGTGTTTTTTAAGATGAGCTTCCCAAATCAATGCCGTTGGCCTGAACACTATCGGCGGGACCAAAAACAGTTTTATCTTCATTTAAACATATAAAAACTGGGCTAGCCAAGATTTAACCTTCTTTAAGCACATTAAAAGAGATGTAAATGCAGAAGGATAGAGATGGATTGGGATCTACTTGTGATCCAAACGACCAAAACGCATCTTAATGTCAGCTGTAATCAGCTCGAGTTAGTTAGTAGTGTGTTGAAACTGGTGGTTATGGGAAGGGGTGGGACATTTTCCAAACACACTGGAAGCATTTGACCAATCACAACACACTGATCCAGCCGACCAATCAGAGCACATTGTGCTTTCAGAAGGCGGGGCTTTATAGAGACAGGAACTAAACAGAGCGTTTCTGACAGACTGGAGAATGCGGGGTAGATGTGAGATGGCGTAGTAGATTGAGTGTATTGAGTGTTTCCTTTCTGGTCTCAGAGCTGCGGGCCGAGGTGGACGTGATCGAGCAGATGAGCAGCAGTGGCAGCAGCTCGTCCTCAGACTCGGGCAGCGGCTCCGGCAGCGGCGCTGAAGATGACAGCTCCTGCAGTGACGCAGAACAGGATGCTCGTCTCTCTCCTGGCGGGAACAACACGGCTAACGGGATCAACCAATCGCAGGGCAGCAGCCAGCTGATGAACACACTCAGTAAGACTCCCATTCACACGCACTTCATTCAGCACCTCCTCATTACCAGCACGAGATCAGATGTTTGTTGTTGTTTTCAGGAAATGATCTTCAGCTCAGTGAATCTGGCAGCGACAGCGACTGACGCTCTCTGCGTTTCCTATCAGTTCTTCTGCAGCGCTTTTATGGCTTCATGTTAACATAGGAGATATTATAGTGTTTTAAAGAATGTAAAATAATTGTATTAGATTTTATTTTTTATTGCAAAGGGACATGTTTGAACAGATAAGGCTGTAATGTAATATTATATCTTTGGTTGTTCAGCGTTTTTATGAAGTTAAAACTCAACATGACTTGTTTATTGTTCAGTGTTAGAAACACCATCTTACGGCATAATCTGTGTTCTGACTGTAAAGTGCAGCAGAAATGTTTCCTGCAGTGGCAGACAGAAGATCATACGAAGGATTTCAGCTCATTTTTGTTGTTGTTTGGTTGTGTTTTTATGATATAGGGTCACAGTCACAGTTAAATGTTACGTACAATTTTTTGAATCTTTGTCAATACCCAGCGTTTCCAGGTATGTGTGTGTGATCATCTGTGGATGTCTATACTGCTAACTTTAGTCAGAAGCAAATGGTTTTAATGTGATCTGTACCCAGTATAAGTGTTGTACACCATCTGTATTGTCAAATAAAGTGATTATTGAATGATTGTTCATCCTCACTGAAAACTCACACTTCACTGAAAGCCTTCAGATGTATTAAGGAATCTACAAACATTATAATTAATTTTATCTATCCTAGTACAATAAACAATGCTTATTCCTGGGTCTATTTTGACTTGGTGGAAGGTGAGCTTATAAAACAGACATAACTTAATATTTTTCAAGTAAAACCATATTGTATCTGATCAGTAGCTTTGTATTAATGAGTGAATGTGTTGAAGTCTTAAAGTGTTGAATTTTACCATGTTTTTACAAGGCTGTTGCTACATTTACCCCGTTATAGTAATTAAAGTATTGAAAACATCTTTGAAATGTAAGAACATTTCAAGAACTAAAGCAAAATGTTTAGTTGTCGCTGCACTATGGACTCACACATATTTTCAATGCTTGTGTATTTATTTTTGAGTTTTAATGTCTGTTCTAGTCAGTGAGGGAAGAGTGGGACTTTTATTATGTTAAGGTGCCGTGACGCACTTCCGGCTGTGGCGTCGCTCTCGGCACCATGACAACAGCAGATCGAGTGTAAGGAGCTGGGATGTATCGGGCTGTCTGAAGGAAATCTGCGATCATTAAAGGTACAGCGAAATGTTGATATCGCTTTACAGAGCAGAGCAATCCAGCGCAACGTTCCTCTGTGTTGTTTGAGTGCTGTATAATGTCCGTTACACTGAGATCTGTGCGGATTAACTGAGACAGTTCTTCAGGAAAGCTGATTAGATGCAGCCAATCAACCTGCGGTCACGTGACCCCTCCGACCACGCTTTAAAGTCACCATGAAATCAAGATGGATCAGTGCACATCATTATTAATTAATTAAGTTGGCCGAGAAGCATCCAACTTACTGATGTTGTTATAAACTTATTATTCTTCTCCTCAAAACCGTTGACTGTAACTCGTCCTACAGCTTTAGTGCTACAAACCCCAAACTTGGCTCAGACCTTTAAAATATAGTGAAGTTAGTTTCTATATCTTTCCTAAGGGATTGGACTTGCAGTTTAAAAAAAAAGAATGGTAATCAACCTATTGTAGTCGGGGAGCCAAAGTCTCAAAAGCTCAATAAAATGGGTTGAACCTGACATGGTCTGCCATACTTTTTATTTGTGTTTTTTCTGTTAACTTTGACCCTAAGAACCAATAATTGGAGGGTCTGCTCTGCCGGAAATATCGCAAAAAAAAATTGTGGCCATTTTAGTGTATGCACCCTTTATTTTTTATCAGAAAAATTGTGAAAAAATTTTTTTTCCTCAAATCCTCAGTGGGTTTGGTAGGCTGTCAATAAATGCATTCCAGATACACAGAACACATGTGCTGACAACATCCACTGAAAAAAATAACCTCTTAAAACACATTTCTACATGATTTTGCATCAATTTAATGCAAAGAAATTAGGCGTTTTCTCACTTTTTTTCAATATTTTCATCTTTACTTCATTGGCAATCAACTATTCCCCCAAGTTATGACATCAGTCAATATGTCATTCTTTTCACCAAACAGTATACTCATTCCACAGAAAAAAATCATAAAAATCCAACCAAAATCAATGGATCTGTGATGATTTCACTAATAGTTCATCAGCAGGCTCAGAACCTCAATAGAATTGAATGCTACTCTCAAAATTCCAAAATACATGCTGGAGGGCTATGTACATCGAATAAGGCTGAGTGATGAGCGTCCATTTCGGCTCCCATACAGGCGGCTTCCACCTAATCAGTATGAAAAGCTCAGGCAAGCTTTGGATGAAATTGAGGAGAGAGAAATTATCAGGAGGTCTAGTAGTGAATATGCTTCCCCCCTGGTTATCGTTTGGAAGAGGAACGGAGATTTAAGACTTTGCACTGATTTTAGGTGGCTGAATGCTCGAACAGTAAAGGATGCCCATCCTCTGCCACATCAAGCCGACGCTTTAGCTGCATTAGGTGGAAACGTTTTCTTTTCTACCATGGATTTGACATCTGGTTACTACAATGTTGAGGTGCATGAGGAAGACCGCAAATGCACGGCTTTCACATCACCGTTTGGACTATATGAGTATAACCGTCTCCCTCAGGGACTTTGTAATAGTCCAGCGACTTTTATGAGGATGATGCTCGGAATTTTTGGAGATCAGAATTTCCTGAGCCTTCTCTGTTATTTGGATGATGTGCTTGTCTTTGCCCCAAATGAAGAATTGGGTTTAAAAAGATTGGAGTTGGTTTTTGAACGCCTGAAATCGCATAATTTGAAATTAGCTCCACGGAAATGTCATTTTATGCAAAGGTCTGTAAAGTTCCTTGGTCATGTGGTCAGTGAGGAGGGCGTGGCCTCGGGGGAATAGATCCCTCATTTTGATCGCCACTTATGACAGACAGAATGCAGTATGGGAAAAAGCAAACAAACTTGAAGATGAAGAGATACTACACAAGATTCGTGGTCCTGATGGAAACAGGTGTACTGATATGATTGCTGAAGACTTCCGATACCACAAGGAATGCATGACCAACTACCTGACAAAGCGTCTTCGTTCACAGGAAAAGACTACTACTGCCACCACTCCATATGATGCTGCACTCAACCAACTCATATCTTGGATAGATGAGCCCCTTTTCAAAGAGAATGCCATATTCTTCGTTACAGCTTTGAGGGATGAATTCCGTAAATACTTGGAAAGCAATGGAGTTCACAATGTTACCTCATATAGATGTCAATCCTTGATTGCCCGCCTTAGAAGGCACTATGAAGTAGGTGGCAATTGTAAAATAATGGTTGTGCCACAGAAAGGATGTTCTAGCCTGATTTGCTCAGCAGAAATGAATGTTGGTTGCATGCTCTCAAAGTTGAAGGAACTTAAGGAGAAAACTGAAGAGGCAGAGTATGAAGAAGAAAGTGATGATGAGTTGACACCAGATGACACCATAGTCTCTTCCTACAACACTGCAAAGAGAATACGGAAGGAGCTCCAGGACCAACGTAAGCAGGCCCTGAAGGAAGCAAGAGAAGCCAGAACAGCTCAAGCCAGTGGAAGTCACCAGATGCCTGGAAGTATGACTGAAGACCCGTCACTGCAGCTAGAGATATCATACCTGGAGGCATCCCAAAGAGTGAGCTCTAACCTATATAACCACCTGGCATGGATGATAACAAATGCATCTTATTCGATGTACATAGCCCTCCAGCATGTCTTTTGGAATTTTGAGAGTAGCATTCAATTCTATTGAGGTTCTGAGCCTGCTGATGAACTATTAGTGAAATCATCACAGATCCATTGATTTTGGTTGGATTTTTATGATTTTTTCTGTGGAATGAGTATACTGTTTGGTGAAAAGAATGACATATTGATTGATGTCATAACTTGGGGGAATAGTTGATTGCCAATGAAGTAAAGATGAAAATATTGAAAAAAAGTGAGAAAACGCCTAATTTTTTTGCATTAAATTGATGCAAAATCATGTAGAAATGTGTTTTAAGAGTTATTTTTTCAGTGGATGTTGTCAGCACATGTGTTCTGTGTATCTGGAATGCATTTATTGACAGCCTACCAAACCCACTGAGGATTTGAGGAAAAAAAATTTTTTCACAATTTTTCTGATAAAAAATAAAGGGTGCATACACTAAAATGGCCACAATTTTTTTTCGCGATATTTCCGGCAGAGCAGACCCTCCAATTATTGGTTCTTAGGGTCAAAGTTAACAGAAAAAACACAAATAAAAAGTATGGCAGACCATGTCAGGTTCAACCCATTTTTGAGACTTTGGCTCCCCGACTATTGTCTTTCGTTGCTGAATGTTCAGAGTGAGCCAAGACTGTTCAAAGACCAACTGTCAAAATTCAAATCTGAACTCTGAAGCTCATGAGAGTCAGTGCAGGGGCGGTTCTATCAACTGTTTCTCATCCAATAGACCCTTTTCACATGACGTCACGCAACTTCCGTTTTAACTCAAAGCAGTGTATCTTTACTTCCGTTTAGCCGCAAGCACGTTCAGGAGAATGCCGGAACTGGCTAACTAACAACACGAAAAGTAAAGGTTATAGTAATAATAATAATGTTTACGTATTTATAGGTTTCTGTATTTTAGTTCGTTTGATAATGTTAATGATTATTTCCAGTTTACAACTCTTTAACATGTGCGTGAACTGGATGGTAAAGTAGGCTAGTTTGTAGCAATATGCATCGCTCTCAGCCTGTGTTGCCTGAAGTTTACTAATAAGTTTTAACTTTTTATATTATGTATTCCCGCACAGTTGTTTAGAATGACCCCCTCTTAATCCAATCTAACGGTCAAACCATTGTCATATTCTGATGAGATTCATTATTCCTCTTTACCTGTGTCCATCTTTCAACAGTTCCCCACCATCAAGCATTTGACAGTCTTCTTGTCGATGCTATTGTAGTGTTCCTTGTTGTTCAATAAGTAAATTGAAAAACTTTTATGTGGCAGTAAATTAATTTTATAACCTTCATGGCCTTATGGTAATGCTCCATATTGGAATGTTTATAATGTGTTTGATCTGCACAATTTATGTTTGCAGTGTTTACACCGAACCCAAATATATTCAATGACTGTATATTGTGTTCAATTTGTGATAATCTGTTGCCCTAAATATTTTAATGTGATGTTGAATTGCATTTCCTGTTTCCATGTTTCCTGTTGTCAAAATTCTACAAAAAATGACAATGTCAAAGAAGTTTGTTTGAAACCTTTGCCAATTTATTAATAAAACAACTCACATGTACAAAAGTATTCACAGCCTTTGCCATGACACTCGGTTGGATCCTGAAAAGCCACTCTTACTGCCATATGCATTGTACAGTGCACATTTCACAACGGTTTGGGCACGATTCTTGGACTTCTTTGGTAGCGGTTTGTATCCTTTATCAAGTTTAGAACGTGTTATAAGCGAAAATGTGTCTGAAAGTCGCTGTACATCATAAACGCATGTCAGGCAGATGTAGAAAGGGACTGTGTAAACTTAATCGCGTTCACTATGACGGCCGGCGGAAGTAAAGATACCCTGCTTTGAGTTAAAACGGAAGTTGCGTGACGTCATTGTGAAAAGGGTCTATGAGAATCAGCGATGCTGCCATTCTACCTAATATGGCGAAGGACAGCACTTCCTGTTTCCTGTTTCATTCCCTTCATGTTTCATGGTAACTTGCATAGGGATTTTGTATTGAATGTAACTCTGCATCACAATATTGTACACTCAAGGGGGAGGGCTCTTTTGAATCAGGCAACCAATGAGTGTCTCAGGATCACTATTAAGCCATCAAGCCACTCCCTAACAACCAAACAGAGTATTCTAGCAAGCGTTGAGTCAGACCTATATCTCTAAATCTGAGCGTCGTAGAGACATGGGGTTCGACTCATGCTAGCAAACAGAATTTCCATCTTGCCACACATGCTAGCAGTGAATAGCTACATGCTAATAGTGATTAGCTAAGTGTTAAACTGTGCTAAGAATGCCATAGAAACTACCCATAACACCTCACAAGTACCTAGTAACATCCTAGCATCCACCCGGGATACCCTAGCAACTGCATAGAAACCACCCCGGATACCCTAGCAACACCCAGGATTCCCTAGCAACCACCCTGGATACCCTAGCAACACCCAAGCAACCACCCAGAACACCTTAGCAACCTGTTAATTTCTGATCATTCATGGCAGCAACTTCATAGTTAATGTTAAATTGTGCTACCAACATGCGAAAATAAAGTTTCTGGTGCAACATTCTCAGCCAATTTCTAAAGTTTGTCTCAACGAACTTTATCCTCTCTAGTTATTAATAATCTTGAATCAGAATAACATCCTAATCTCTTCTCTGATGATGAGGGCGGGGTAACCGGTCACTTTTACAATATCCACCAATAGCAAGCTAGAACCAACCAACCAATCAGATCCCCAGGACACAATCAAGCCCCGCCCCACATTTGTTCTTGTTTGAGAAGTTTCACTCTCAGATTACTTAAGTTTTACACTGACTTTAATGCTTGAGTTTGTAAATGAGTGAATAAATGAGTTTATTGAGATACAAGTTGTTTCAGCTGCAGTCACTTGTGTAAAAATGCACATAATAAGAACAGAAATGTTCCAAGGTGCAGCAAACCTGCCAAAATCCAAGAGGAAGTTGCTGAGTAATGCCACAAATGAACTTAAGAGCAACATCCAAAGATCTTAAAGACGACCTTCATGTTGTTTTCAGGCTCTACTAGAGCAGGTTTTCCTGTTTGAATGTTGATTATTTTCTCCATATTCTCCAATTTTGCAGCTTGTCTCTTCCCAGTCTGTCAGAAATGCTCTGTTTAGTTCCCGTCTCTATGAAGCCCCTCCTTCTGAAAAGCACAGTGTGCTCTGATTGGTCGACTGGATCAGTGTGTTGTGATTGGTCAAGCGCTTCCAGTGTGTTTGGGAAATGTCCCGCCCCTTCCCATAAACGGCAGTTTCAACACACTACTAACTCAAGCCCGCCCCTTTATTTTGCATATTATTTATTTAAATAAGGAATATTGTTACATGTTTGTTCCCGGAAGAAACTCAAGATGACAATGAAGGCGTTTCAGCGAGTTCAGAAAGGGCAGGAAGGTCTGATCACAGAGATGTCAAGGAGTGTGTGGATGATTGGTACTATTAGACTCTCATCTCTTCTTTACAGGATGTCTCTGTTTAAGGCTCGGGATTGGTGGGCGTCGACGCTGGGCGAGGGGGAGGAGTTCGACCAGGGCTGTCTGTGTGTCGGAGACGTGGATAACAGCGGAAGTGGATATGGTGAGTTAATGCACTTATCGTTACACGCTCTCTGAAATACCAGATGGCCAACATTTGATCAGCAATCAACCGTTTGATTCTTTATCAGCTTCTGAACCTGAATCCAGACCTATTTCTGAGCATTTTAATAATAAATACAGATGGATAAGTCCGTGTTGTCACAGATATTAGCATATTTCACAAGTCTAGAACCACACTCCTTTTAACTTTCATGTCTCCTCATGACCCTACATAGGAAAAGAGGTTTGGAGAATGGACTGAATTATGAGTAAATGTGATTTTTAATGAAGAACGAAGTAACATTGTATAGTTGAATCAGATTCTGTTCTCTACCTGAAGCGGTTTAAATTCTCTCTCTACTCCAGATAAGATTGTGGTGGGAAGTTTTATGGGGATGTTGCGCATCTTCTCTCCACACCCTGCTAAACCGGATGAGTTGACGGAAGCTGACGCGCAGCTGCTGGAGGTTCAGTTGCCTGAGCCCATCATTCAGGTGGAGCTGGGCAAGTTTGTCTCGTAAGTGTCTGATCATCACGTCCCTACAAACCATAATCAGCACACTTAATCTGACACAGTCTTCCCACCAGCTGGTTAAGGCACCTGACAGATTTCACGACATGCAGTACCTGCTAAGTTCGGTTCAGTTGAGCAGGAGATAAGGGCGGGTGTCTCATCGCCTTCTTGGAAAGTGTTTGGTTTACTTCACTCATTGGACGGCTTATTTCTGACAACCACAGATGTGCGTAAGCGGTAATGGAAACACGTTTACTGAATAAATCCCTCAAAAGCTCATGTGACTTTGGCTCATCAGAGGCTGTGATTGGATGACGACTAACCAGCGGACCAATCGCATCTCAGCGTGTCGAATGTTAGTTTGGTGCTCTGAAACGCCCGAGTCAAAAGTCTGTGATCAGAATGATTTGGTTGAATTCCCTCCAGAAGCGTTTCACGACTGCGTTCCCAAACACCAGCATCCCAATGCAAGAGAACAAGTGTTTCATCTGACGCTCTGATGAAGGAAAAAAGAGCCCGTTGTTGCAACAACTTCCATTTTAATTACTGATATTTCGCTCCGATTTCCCAGAAAGTCCCGATTTCGTTAGGGCAGGGGTGGCCAACCTGTTCAGCATGATGAGCCACAAAATAAAGCTCATGACTGCGAAGAGCCGCATAAAAGATTGTTGACGGGGTTAATCAGCCCAATGCTTTTTCCCGACATATGTCGGGAAAAAGTGTAAAAGTGCTTTTTACATTTGACATATCACACTCGTGAGTTATATGAAGATGCAAAACAAATGTGTCTGCAGATTATATATATGTGGGAAAAAACTATATATCATCTCATTGACGGTGACCAAAAGTAGAAAAAGTATGCAGCGAATAAGGTTTTTTTTGTAATGTAGTGATCGGTTGGAAAACGTCTCCGGTTACTATCGTAACCTCGGTTATTTTTCCATATTCCGTTTAGAGAAGTGTGAAGGAAATATTCTAACTCGGTTATGCTATTTATACCGTTTGTCTGCCAGATCCGCATCGATTGGCCAGTTGTCAACTGGTGTTATCCTATAAGGTTTCCGAAATGACGTGAAGGGGAGGAGTTCCCAAATGCATTTCATTGCAACGTCTCATTCCCACTCTAGAAAGGGAACGCGCTTCTGCGCACCTCTATTTGAATTCGGTAAAAACATAACGTCCACACAAGCAGCGGCTGATCTTGGCAGGATACACGTACATTTATGTATTTTTTCCGTAGACAAAAAGGTCTCCGCGGGCCGGATGAGAGGGCTTCGCGGGTCGTAGTTTGGGGACCACTGATGTGGCCACCCCTGCGTTAGGGGGTGGAAACTTTGCCTTATAAGCAGAATTCGAATATTGCATAAAACATTTGAGATCAAGGAGAAGAGACCATGAATCTTTTGACATATAGAGTATGTCTATACTCTACTCTTTGACATATAGAGTAATCTTTTGACATATTTTAACTTCTTGTTAGCCCAAAAACACAATGTTTTTACAGAGCATGTGATGCGTACTGCTTTACCTTCAGATGAACGACGAATAAAAGTGCTATATTAATTTACACAAAACACAGTAAATTATCCTTTCAAATACGATTGTGGTAACTCCAAGCACTTAAACTTTATGCATCAGAAGTTTTCAAAACCGTCCTGCACGTGTAATGGCGGGGAATTGAAAATCCAAGTGTCGAATGTGACGCACCTTAAAAACTGGAGAGAGTGTTTTGAAAACTGTCAGGTTTCTGTCACTTCAGTCTTGTTTTCTAGTATTTTGGTAACACTGTCTTAGTGTCGTGTCTTTGTGGGAGCGTGTGGCTTCGAGTGTCTCGAGTCGCGCGCTGTCTTGTCTGTGTAGCGTCTTGTGTGCGGGTTATGATTGTCCGAGCCCGAAACTTTTATCCTGTTCAGCTTTACTTTTGTGTCAGGATTCGGACATTAATGGCCCGTGTGTTTGTCCTTCTTGTGAGCGCACGAGACGAGTGTTTGTTTGTGTGCTCGAACCGCGCTCTCTCTTGTCTGCGTGTAGTGTTTACCATGCGGTTCGCGTTTACTTCTGCCGTGTGCTTTCATGTTGTGGTGCACAATCTGTGTTTTACAAACTGCACGCTGTCTTGTCTTGTTTCATGTGGACACACGGCTATGCGTGTATTTACTCTGGCTGTTTTCCCTCATTATCCTCATGTGTTCCCTATTTATTCCCCTGTTGTTTGCTGTCCTGTGTTGCGTCGTTGTCATTCTTGTAGTGAGTCTTCCTTGGTCTTGTCTAGTGTCGAGTTCTGCCCAGTCGAGTCAAGTCGTTCTAGTTGTTTTCCCCCTCGGGCCAGTTTTTGTTTTGTTTTATTGTTTAATAAAAGCCTTCCTCCTACAAAATTGAGTCCTCGCTCATCCTCAAACGTGACAAAAACAGGATAGAAAATAGATTATTAATTCTAAATTAGAATGATTTTGATGTCAATCTTTAAGTGGACTTCAGAGAACATCAAATGTATAAAAAGCAGTTCATGACCCCTTTAACTTGACAGCTTTGGATGCAACCAGCATCTAAATCCGTCGCTGTGTGAAGAAATGACTGTTTCAGATCTAGCTTTAGCATCTTTTCATCATGTAAGGGGACGGGGAACAAGCATTTGATTGGACAGAAAAGTGCAGAGTGAAGTTATTGGTGGTCAAGATGCATTTTGAATGTACGTTTCTTCCAAATGTGAATTTTTGTATTGTTGTGGACCGCACTAGCTTAAGACATAAGACATTAACCTGCTAACCTGCTGTTAAAAATGTCCTTTTTGATTTCATTTTAAAGATGATTTCGTTTTTATTTTAACTTTGAAGATGAGTTCCTCTGTTCGTATTGAGTCGGGTGTATTCATGGATGTTCCTCTGTTTGTCATGTATTCCAGGTGTTCAGAGTTGCTCCATCTGGCAGTGCTTCACCCCAGGAAGCTGTCCGTATATGCCGTGTCAGGTCGGTTCTCCTGCTTGTTTTTTCCTAGAATCTGTTATCAGGCACCATGCGTATCTCTTTAAAATCTTGAATGTTACCAAGTCAGTCTGAGCTTATTAATATCTGATCTTTAGATATCCATGTTTGCTGCTGTTGGTTTCCTCAGGTACTGCTGGTAATGTTGAACATGGTGATCAGTATCAGCTGCGACTGGTTTATGAACACAACCTTCAGAGGACAGCTTGCAACATGACATACGGCCCATTTGGGGGTGTGACAGGTCAGTGATGTCATCTATATTATACACTCATACCATTAGCCTCTCATTCAGAAATATTCACTGGGATATAGAGTTGAAATAAGCTATGCATTTGTGGATTTTGTATGAAACGTTCTCTTGTGATTTATATAATTCGCAAAAAAACTTGAGTTAGTTGACATTAGTTAATGCGCTAACTAACATTAAAGTGTTGCTATAATTTTTGGGGGGGAAATTACCTTTAACACAGTTTGTAGAATAGATTTTTGTAAATGTAAAAGGTCAGATTAGATAAAAAGAAAGCGATTCTGTACTGCCTGAAACGAGTCGTCAGTAATTCCTCTCTCACTTCCTGTTACACATTTACATAATGCTCGCCTCTTGTCCTGATTGGCTGAACAGCGTCTGCTTGTTCGTGGTTTGGTTTGTGTCGTTTATGTCGAGAAGACGCTTTTCTGCTGCCAAAGCAAATCTACTTTGATGAGCTTGACACGATAAAACCCACGCCATCGTTACTGTCCGTACAAAGAGCCGAGGATGAACTGAGATGCAGATATGATAATGAGCGTTTGGTTTCTGACCAATCAGAGCAGAGCAGGCTCACGAAGAGGCGGAGTTTAGAGACAACAAATCCTTTATCAAACTGTTTCAGACGCTGTGAGAAAAGAGCTGATGCTGCAGTGGATATCATGAGAAAATTAAAACTGATTCACGCAAACTTGTTATAGGACAAAACACAACAAAAGGAGGAACCTTTAAAATAGCATAAAAGAGGCCGTTTAACTAACAACAAGTACATCTTTTACATTGGTTAATGTAAGGGGATGTATTGTATCATCCAGCTTCTGCATTTCTCTTGAGATCTCTTGTTTGTGTGAAGAAAGCCGATTAATGTTGACCCTCTATAAATAAAATAGTGGCACATGTTTAATAGGATTTTAGACTTAGTCCCTGTGTTAGTGCAGTTCCCTTCTCAGCCGCCGGAGGGAAGCACAGTCTCTCCGATTCACATCACCAGCGTCCGCTCAGTTTACACAGTATAAAGGGGAAAAGAAGAAACAAAACATGAATGTGAACAAATGTACTGGCTGTAGATTTTGATATTTTCTCATTCAAAGTAGACAGCAGCAATACTTGTATCCTATTACCTGTTACGCAAATAACTTCCCAGGGGACCAAAGTGTCTTAAAGGGGCTTTTGTTAATCTTTTGACCATCTTTGTGTTCAATAAAAGGAGACAAATAGAATTAGAAAGGCTCTGAACTTGCCTTTTGTTTGTTTGTTTGGGAAATATGTACCGGTAGTTGGTAACTTTATCTTTAACTATTTTTTATCCTTATCTATGAGATCTTAATGGTTATCATTTTAACTCTAATTAATAGGGTAAAACCAAAAAAATATTTAAAATGGGCATTTATGGTCATGTGGAACGAATCAAGTGATTTTTTGTGCATTCTTATGGGAAAAATTGTTTTGGTGTACGAGCATTTTGGGTTACAAGCTCTTGGAACGAATTAAACTCGTAAACTGAGGTATTACTATATATATACATATATACATAAACACAACTAAATAAAATCTGTTTGCCACTAGTTCAGGCTTTTAATGCTGCCTAATATTGTTGAGTATTTCCTTGGCTGAACTGAGTCTTCATTGTTTGTCTGTGCAGGTCATCATTTCATCTGTATCCAGTCCATGGATGGGATGCTGATGTTTTTTGAGCAGGAGAGTTATGGTTTCGGTCGCTTCCTGCCGGGCTTCCTGTTGCCCGGCCCGCTGAGCTACTGTATCCGCACAGACTCCTTCATTACGGTCTCCTCCACACGGCAGGTGGAGTGCTACAGGTCAGACGAACTCACTTAAATTTATGTCATTCTCCTTTATTTTTTCCCCCATTGTTAAGGATCTGGAACGGATTAATTTGTTTTCTATTATTTCTTATGGGAAAACATGATTTGAGATACGAACAATTCGAGTTACGAGCTCCGCCCTGGAATGGATTATGCTTGCATCTCGTGGTATTACTGTACTGTTTTTGTGAAGAAAAAGTAGATGCTTTTGAGTGTGGAGCAGGAGAGTTGTTCAAACAGTAGAGCGTGCCACTTGCAACGTCAAGGTCATGGGTTCGATTTCCAGGGAAAGCAAGAACTGATTAGAATGTCAGTGTGTTTCTTGAATGAAATGCAAGTCGCTTTGAATAAGTGCGTCTGCCAGATGCATAAATGTAAATGAGTAGACAAGCTTTGGGACATTCTAACACGTCATAAAATTGCATCTTTAACGGACGCTCTGTTGCAGATGTGTGCATACTGTCACCGTAAACTGACCTGAACAAGTTTTCCACATTAATTTAATTTCCTACCGTATCAGAGAGAACTGTAGCAGCAGATTGATCTGCGAGTGACGCGTCCCTCCTGCAGAAACTCTCCTCATGTGAGGAAGTGAATGGCTAATCGGACCTTTATAAAAGTTTGCATTGTTGCAAAAAACTTCAAAAATCCACTGGATATAGCAGACTTTTGGCATACTCTTTTCAACACACTTGCATGTTATGAATATTAGGATGCAGGGAGATGCTTTGTTCCTAAAATGAATGAATGACTCAGCGACTCACTCATAAACACACACTTGCTTCCACCTCCTGTAGGTTTTTGTTCTTACATTTAAAGTATATTTCTTTTTTTAAATAATTGAAAATGTGAAAATGATCTACTTTTACATTTACATTCATGCATTTGGCAGACACTTTTATCCAAAGCGACTTACATTGCATATAAGAAACACATTGAATCAGTTCTTGCTTTCCCTGGGATCGAACCCATGAACTTGGTGTTGTAAACACCAATGCTCTACTGATTGAGCTACAGGAAAAGAAAGAAACATTTTTAAGAAATGTATGACATTTACATAAAAGATGATGCATACATTTAAAGGGTTTAGGTTAGAAAATGTGCCTTTTTTAAAGAGGAAAAATCTGTTTAAACGTTTTGTAGAATTTTGTTTCTGTCACTGCACAAAATACGACGCCAGGACCAGCCAGGATCACACCAGCTATCATCTAACTATCATTATCAACAAAATCACAGAAAATATTGAGATGACCCCTATTATTTTTTCATAATTCCTTGTTCATATCTTGAAGGATGCCTTCGTTTATGAGTATGAAGACAGAGTGCAGAAATGATATGTTTGATGAATCCTGAGTGAATCACATCCTCGGAGACACGACAAGGAAATGTTTTTACGTCCGAATCACATTTCCATCGATTGATCGCCGCTGTTTATTTGTGCTGTTCTCCTTTAGCAAACGATACGGGTCGTGTTTCATTTCCAGACACATCTGGTATCTAGACATGTGACGGGATCAAATCTTAGTATCACAATGATCGCTGAAGCTTTGACCGATGCATACGGTTACTAAACTTAAGTGTTGTGCTCCTGAGAGCTTTAACATCATTTTTTTTTTCTTATAGCAAAAAAAATGATTAGAAAATAAAGGCATAATGGTCTAATAGACACTTATGTTCTCCTCAATAGGCTCCTACCAGGTTATGAATGTAATGTTTCTGTTATGGACAATAACTTGAGCTTTTCAGAATCCCAAACGTTCTTGTGTGACGTGAAATCATTCATAATTGGTTCTTTCGTGTCAAATAATTACAGTTTCCGTTATAACCAATGTTTATATATGAAATAAAATCCTTATTAAATCTGTTCATCGTATAATAACCTGTGAAATACGTGAAATAACCTGTTTATTCATAAGGACTAGAAATAGTTTTTAGGAATGTTTTGAACCATTAAAGTTTTGGTTGGATGGACCTCCGTTGAAGGGACTGAAATCTCATATTTCAATAAAAATATCTTCATTTGTGTTCTTAAGATGAACATTTTAGGAGGAAATCTAATGTTTCTTCACTACTAAAGCTGTTGAAAGTGGAGATCTGAGCCAGACAGCAGAGCGTTTGCTTCTCATAAACCTGCTCATGACCTGCTGATAAAGTTGGAGGACTGCCAGTGATCTCTCAATATAGCATTGGTCTGTTGCAGACATGATGTGTACACACACACACACACACACACTCGGTATTGGTATCTTTGTGGGGACTCTCCATAAGATAAATGTTCTCTGTAAAACTACCCATCACACAAAATAATTTAGTTTGTTTATGAATCCATTTCACTTGTGGGGACCACTGGCTGCTCCTCACGATAGAATATAAATCTGTACACACACACACACACAAACTCAGACTCAGACTCAGACTGATCGCCAGTACTGAACATGCTCTCAAACCATTACTGCTGTCTCTCATTGATCAAACCCACCCAACATTACCACTAGAGGAATTCAGTAGAAACTTGTTTCATACCGCAGTTTAAAACTGGATTTTCTTGCTCTTATGAAACGGATCACTTTCCAAGAATAAGGCGCGATCATCATCAGTCATCCACTTCAGAGGGTCAAATTACATGCAGTATACAAACTGTTTAAAAAAAAAAAAATATATATATATATATATATATATATATATATATATATATATATATATATATATATATATCACACTTGTTTTGCAACTTTTGTAACCCTGGTAACATCTTGGGACAAAAAAGACTAAAAGTTTTATTTTTTGAATACAATAGTCATATAGTGCAGTGGTCCCCAACCTGCGGCACAAAAAAGGTAGGGGACCACTGATATAGTAAATAGTCAGTTCAATAGATTATGATGCTGTGTGAGATTAATGTTTGGAAAACAGTGAATGTTGAGGTGTTCTGTTTTCTCTGTGTTCTGTTCGATCGGTGCCGTTGACGTCCTCTGCTCTTTTAAACGTAGGTACGAGACGCTGGCTGTAGCCACAGATGCAGACACCCGCCAAGACTCTGATCAGCAGAGCAAGAGCTCAGGGAAGAGGCTGACGGTGCGTTTCCTGACCAGTGAATGTGCTGCTGTGTACAGTATGCGTATCTGCTTCCGGACGTGACTGTGTGTGTGTGTTTGTCCTCAGGCTGAATGGACAGTGGTTTTAGGAGAAGAGGCCCTAGATATCTGTGTTCCCAACACGTCTCCAGTGATGTCCTCGATCTTTGTGCTTGGGGAGAGAAATTTGTTTTGTCTCAAGGATAATGGCCAGATCCGCTTCATGAAGAAACTGGAGTTCAATCCCAGCTGTTTCCTGCCCTACGCATCAGGTGAGCCGCACTGTCCTGCATGCTTTACGCTTCCCTGCTTGTGTTGCTATTGCATATGGAAACCGTCCATTTGTGCTTAAAACAATGTATTATTATTATCTTAAAGTGGATATAAAACGTTTAAACACCACTGTTAAAATGGCTGGTTTTTGTGATGTAAAAAAATAAATAAATACAGTAATGCCTTGAGATACGAGCATCCTGACATACGAGTATTCTGAGGTACGTTCAAGCCTTCGAGCAAATTTTTGCTTTGAAATACGAGTAAAGATTTGAGATGCGAGCAGCTTACAGATGGCGACGCTAGGTGTTCAAGCACTTCTTCACTTCACGTGTTCGCAGACTTCCGTACACATCTCGCGCAAGTCTTCCTGTGATGTATGTTATATATATATTTATGGGTTAATTGCATATGATCTCCACTAGAGGATCACCTTAGTTTTACAGCAGCACCCACCCCCTCGTCAACAATTGCGCGCACCCCCTCAGTCAATAATCCCCCCCCCTCAACAATCGCGCGCACCCCCCCCACACCCCCCACCCCCTCGTCAACAATTGCGCGCACCCCCTCAGTCAATAATCCCCCCCCCCTCAACAATCGCGCGCACCCACCCCCTACCCCCTCGTCAACAATTGCGCGCACCCCCTCAGTCAATAATCCCCCCCCTGTCAACAATCGCGCGCGAATCGCTAAATTATTTGAGATACGAGCAACTCGAGTTACAAGCTCGTCCTGGAACGGTTTATGCTCGTATCTCAAGGTATTACTGTACATCATATCAGAACTTTTGGAAAAAAAACAACCTGCCACTGTAAACCAAAGTGAGAGAAAAAGGATTAAAAAACCCAACTTGCAATAGCATAAGTGTTCACCCCCTGTTATATAA
Source organism: Rhodeus uyekii (assembly GCA_037043235.1). Classification (NCBI taxonomy): domain Eukaryota; kingdom Metazoa; phylum Chordata; class Actinopteri; order Cypriniformes; family Acheilognathidae; genus Rhodeus; species Rhodeus uyekii. Next base: position 6,454,377 of record JAWRVZ010000011.1, on the reverse strand, counting down.
GGATGAAATAATGCACACCTGTCTTCACCTGAGCTGACTCAGTGTAACTCAGCTGTTCTTTCATCTCGGTTGCTGCTACTTTAAGACTCAAGGGATACAAAGAGCTAACGAAACATCAATGAGATCTCACTGTTGAAAGGCGTCACTCAGGAAAGGATTTCCTGTCGCTCAAACAGTACAGTGTGGCGCTCATAACGCCATGGTCATAGGTTTGATTCCCAGGGAAAGCAAGAACTGAATAGAATGTCAGTGTGCAAATCACTTTGGGTTAAAGCGTCTGCCAAATGCAGAAATGTAAATTAGGCTACAAAAACATTTCCAAGGCATTGGATATTAGGCTGAACTCAGGAGAACCCCTCGCTATTTAAGAGATCTGGAACAAATAAGAGTGGGAGAATATTCCCGAGTCAAGCCGTGTCGATCTGACAGACTCCTGTCCAAACACACTGAGTGCTGTAATCAAACCAAACACTGCTTCATCTGAGTATTAGTGGAGTGTAATAGACTTTTGCATTTAGTTACTTCAATTTTTTCTCTGAAATGTGTCTCTGTTGTTTACAGTGGCATTGCATAAGTTGGAATTTTTACATTTAAAAGAGCAAAAGTTCGGATATGATCTCAAAACTGTAGACTTTTTATGTCAACTGTTCGTTATTGGGCTTCACATTTAAATTGACCTTGTCTTAAAGGTATACTTCACCTAAAAATCATTTACTGTCATTTATTCACCGTCATGTTTTTCCAAACTCATAAGACTTTCATCTAAAAAAACATAAATGATCATATTTTTAAAGAAAAACGAGAACTTTCTGAAGTCCATGCAACCAAAACGATGAATCTTTGAATAGCTCATAAACAAAAAGCACTTTATGTGACAAACACATTTAATTTAGGCTTTTATTCATATGAATAAACATCGGTCATTGCGCGTACATAGAGTACATCAAAGATAGCAAACAAAAGTGCAGAACCTCATTGGCTCGTTTGAGCTTTCGTTTGTACTTCTGTTCGTTTGGTTTTGGGTTATTGTATTTGTTATTTATATGGATCTATTTTGCCATCACTTTATGCACATTTTGGGTGAAAAGACTTTCAGTAGAGGGACGGAAATCTCTCAAGTGTCATTAAAGGTGTTTGCATTTGTGTATCAAAGACATGTTTTGGGAAAAATGAGGGTGAGTAAATGATGACAATGATTCACAGTCCTCCCGTTTAAACCAGGAGCTGTAGAGGTACAAACACACACATCACACTATTGTCTTTGTTTGCCGCACAGAAAGAGAGATCATTTTGGGTGTTTGACCACAGAAGCGGAGGTGTGTGTATGGGTTTATAGGGAAGTGAGAGATGGACGTCTGCTGGTGGTTTGGAAGTGTCTTGAGTCTATCATTCACTCTCCGAGCGAGACTCGGAGACCACAGACCACCTGAACACACTTCCTCCTTCACACTCGCTGTCTTTTGTCCTCAGTTTCTGAGGGTTCCACCAACGTCCTGATGTGTAACCATAACAACATGCTGCTGGTGTACCAGGATGTGACCCTGAAGTGGGCGGCCCAGCTGTCCTGTGTGCCTGTGACCGTACGTGTCGCCAACTTCCCGTAAGTGAGCACATCTTCTGCCCAAAGAAATCTTTCCTGTCTGTCCTTAACCTCCATTTTTCATCAGCTGTGTTGTTAAGTCAGAGGGTCTAGCCCAGGGGTGGGCAAACTATTTGTCTCGCGGGCCACATTGGTTTCTTAAAATTGACAGAGGGGCCGGGGTGAAGGTCGTACCTGTGCATTTACTTATAAGAAATCCTAGAAAACCTGTATAAAGTATAGTTTGGTCTTAAATCACTCGAATGGGACACGTGAAATTACAACAAAACAATATTAATAAAATTTAATCTACAGAAAAACCATAATATGCAATGTGACTGAATCATATATTTGCCTCAGCTCTAGATTGACAATCACAGGCGTGCAATCACATCTGACCTCTGGAAAAAAGGGAACTAACCAATGACGTTTGATGTTACTATTACAAGAGCAAGCCCCGTCCCACGACTGACAAAAATAAAAGTGCTCAGTCGAGAGAATAAAAACAGCAGTCGAGAGCAGCCGAATGTTCACGTGCGCGCACAGATTAGATGTGACGCGCGCGCGTGTGCGCGAGTGATTAAAATGAGCTTGCGGGTAGCCGTATTTACATGTAGCTCTGTTTTCCGCTCGCGGATGTAATTTACGCACGCGCAAACATCAGTTTTGCGCTCGTTCCTTTTAAGCACGGAATTAACGCCATAAAGGGGCGTGTAGAGGGGTTTGCGACACACGCCTGCTCTCCACCACAGCTTCAGCGCCACTGACGCTTGCAGCCGCGACAGAGTGACATTACAGGGAAATGTAAAATGAAGGAGGTTTAATACAGGTTCGGCAAGTTCGGCGGGCCGGATTAAAAAGCCCAACAGGGCCGGATATGGCCCGCGGGCGTAGTTTGCCCACCCCTGGTCTAGCCTATGGAGGATTGCTCTTGTCATCTGTGACTGCAGCCATTGATGAATCTTGGGACGGGCTGGGCTGCGAAGGACGCATTTGTTGGAGACTTTGAATCGAGGCACCGATTTTTATTTTATTTTTATGCTTCTATCCAAAGCAACTTGCGCTGCATTCAAGACACACATTGACATTCTAATCAGTTCTTGCTTTCCCTGGGAATCGAACCCATGACCTTGGTTTTGCAAGCGCCATTCTCTACTGTGAAAATCCGTCGTTTGAAGGATGCAGCCTCTGAATTGGGATGTAGCTAATTTGTAAAAAAATCAATTGCAGCTGCATTTTACGATGTCGCGTAATGATGTCATCGTGTAACTCGGTGCCATGCCGAAACATTGAAATAGTTGAGCATCATATGACGATATTATACATTCTGATAATCAATGAATCCTAAGGAAGTTTAAAAGAATGTAGTCCTTCATATCATGTATAAACATGTTCCTCCGATCTTTAAAACACAAGAAACTAATTAAAAGCGACAGTGACGAGTCGATTCCGGAATGGGACGGCTGTTGCTCCGTGTCCCTTTGAAGCGTTCAGTGTTTGTGGGACTGTTTGCTGAGAGTGGTTCTCATACGCAGAGGTAACGGATACGCCTGTAGAGAGAGTGTTTGTCTGTCCGGCCGTCCTGCACGGGTCAGTCACTCTGCTATTGTCCGTCCCGTCTCTCTTCTGCTGGCCTCACATTAAAAGAGCGTCTGTCAGCACCTCCTAAATGAGCCGCTGTGCTCGTCTCGCTTCACGTCTCCAGCACACACGCACCTTCACTTTCTCAAACTGTACTATATTAAAAACAAATGATAAAATGCATCTGGTCATACAAGCTTATCAAGGGAGGAGAAGACGCTTCCCGTATCCAAATAAACTCCATCAAACGAATGCTATTTTGGTGCAAATTCATCTGTTACTTGGTAGAAACAATTCAAAATATAGCTGCAAGCAGCAATGACCGGGGTTCAAACGTAGCAGGACCATCTGAGCTGTCATGACTGTTTGTGGTCAATCTGACTAGTTCTCCTAATGTGCACAGTTCTGTGAAGTTTCTACTTTGTGCAAACAATGTATAGACATCTTTCAAAGATGTTCAGAATGAGAAGATCAAATGATATTAATATCGTGAACTGAACATCTGAACTTTAATGTCGATCTATGTCAATCTGACTTGTTCTCCACATAAACACATCTTTATGAAGTTTCTAGTTTGTGTAAACGATATATAGACATATCATATTACACATTTTTTCACTATAGGAAGATCTATCAAATGATATTAATATAGTGGGGATATGTTTAACACCACACATCATATCATCTGAACTGTTATGTCAGTCTATGTCAATCTGACTTGTTCTCCATATGAAAAGATTTTCAAGCCTGACGGTGCCTCTTGTGGACAAAAGTAGTATTACAGCTTTTCTAAGATTTTAAAATATAGATCGTTTATTATTTATTGTGAGCCCTATGAGCATCAGAAATACATGAAAACTGACACATTTCTTCAAAATGACTTGTTCTTAACATGTTCACAGTTCTGTGACGTTTCTCTTGTGGACAAAAGTAGTATTACAGCTTTTCTAAGATTATAAAATATAGAGTGTTTATAATTTATTGTGAGCCCTATGAGCATCAGAAATACATGAAACCCAACACATTTCTTCAAAATGACTTGTTCTTAACATTTACACAGTTTTGTGAAGTTTCTTGATTGTGGACAAGATATATAGGCTTTTTATTCACAATAGGCCAAACCTGAAATATATGAAAAATTATATCTGCTGAACGGTTTAGCTAATCGAAATTCTTTGAATAACTTTTTGCCTTGAGTGTCCCTAGATGATGCGTGTGAATTTTCAAGCCAATCGTATTGACCGCCTATGACGAGTTCGAAAAAGTTGAAATTTCAAAAATCTCCAATATTCCAATATTTTCAATATATATATAATGGGGGGACACATTTTCCCAAACAAGTCTGCTTTGTTTTAAATCAGGGGTCTCAAACTCAAATGAGCTGGGGGCCGCAGGAGGCAGAGTTTGGGTGAGGCAGGGCTGCATCAAGTATTCCACAAAAAAATATTTTCTCAAACGTCATTATTGACAGTTCTTTAACTTCAATGGGTTCTTCTGAGCAGAATATTGAAGAATATGAACGGTTCTTCTGAATATGACTTGAGACCTGCAGATCTTCCTCTCACACAGCTGAGCCACATTTGGCTTGAGAGAAGAAACTGTTGAGACTCTCCCGGCCGATGCCCCGCCCCCGGGAGTCATTTACTCCACTGTGATTGGCCCCCGGGAGTGATATACTCCACTGTGATTGGCCCCCGGGAGTCATATACTCCACTGTGATTGGTTGGCTTGTACAGCTCCAGCTTGCACGAAAATGGAACCTTTCGCACACACACACACACACACACAATGCGGTAAAGCGCTATTCATTCAAAACTCGCGGGCCACACTTACATTAAACTTTCATGTTATCCCGTGGGCGGCAAAATGTCGTTTCACGGGCCGCATGTTTTAGACCCCTGTTTTAAATGAAGTGCAGCACTTGGGGTTTGGGGAACTCAAAGGACTGAAACAAATCATTTCAAATAATAAGGTTGCACTACAAATATTTTGAATCCATTTGTTGTACCGAACAAGTCGTATGATTATAATACAATATTAGCGGTCGGAAATGGAAATGGATCCGTCAGTCTTCTAGTTGTGGAAGATTTTTCATTCATACACTCAATATCAACATACATAATACAGTAATACCTTGAGATACGAGTGTCTTGAGATACGAGCAAGCCTTCTAGCAAATTTTTGCTTTGAGATATGAGCAGATTACAGACACCAGAGCTAGGTGTTCCAACACACGCCACCTCACTCGTTCACTTCACGTGTTCATCGACTTCCATACGCATCTCCCCCGAGTCTTCATAATCTACGCTATCCCTTCCTCCTCCTCCTCCACACATGCCACCATTAGCTGCTACTGTATCGTTTGTCTCGAAGGTAAGAACTCATAATTAAAACCACATTTATTTCTTGTGGAAAAAAATTATTTGCGATACGAATGCCTCGAGTTACGAGCTCGAATTATGCTCGTATCTCAAGGCATTACCGTACTATATAGATTATTATATGCTGGAGTTATAGTTAAGACTTAATAGTTCTTTAGGGGTTATTCATGGTTTACTGAAAGTCTGATGTTTTGCTAATGTTTAATGGCAGTGTGTGATTGTGTACAGTTAAACGGACAATTCTCCCATAATGCACGTTACGGGTAGAAGATGGATGGGCAAAACTATTCAAAGCAGTGTTAAATGCGGCTTATTCGTTTGGCATTGTGTTTGATCGCCTCACATTTAATTTAAAACCATTTTTGAATTTTTTCATTAGCTAAATGAATTGAGAGACGCCTGGGATATTTGTGTGTTTAAATATTCATTTGTACTGAGGGAAAAACCCTGCGTGAAATGAACCCTTTCCTTTGAAGCTGCTCTACGGAGGGTTGTGAGTGTTTGTGTGTTGTGTGTTGAAGGGAGCTGAGGGGCTTGGTGGTGACGCTGAGCTCTGACGGCCGTCTCCAGTGCTCCTACATGGGCACCGACCCCTCCTTCTTCACCGCACCCAAAGTGGAGGCCCGAGAGGTCAACTATGATGAGGTGGACACCGAGATGAAGAGGCTGCAGAAGGTCATTCGCGAGGCCACCAAAACCCAAGGTACTATTACCAAACTCAAGGTACCAAAACCCACGCGCACCATTATTAGCAAATAAAGGTTTAACAATTTCTACCAAACTCCAAAACCATTCATTCCGTTTATTTATGATTGGATCAGCGTGAAATCAGTTTATGCTCTGTTTACTGTCTTCATATGGTGTTTAGTGTAAATCTTTAGCAATATTTAGTAATGTTTTTTTCCACCTTTTGAATCCGTGTAACCGTGGCCGAGTGGCGAAGAGAAAAGATTTTGACCAATAACATCGTAGCCTAACAATCCAATCCCTACTGCCACGTTTTCCAGTCGCAGCAAAAAAGTCACATAGCGTCAAAAAACACACAGATATGTCACATTTTAATATTATGTTCAGATATAAAGTAAAATACAGATAAATGAAAGGAAATATTTGGATACTTATTTTACTTTCTTATTTTACTTTCACATTTTTACGCTATACAGAAAAAGTTTGGAAAAATAAAGTCTAAAATAAACATAAGTCATAATGATATTCATTATAAACACCAGGCATAAACGAATTTATCAGGAATTTACTGTCGCGAGGACTAATATTCACAGAGTTCGATAAACATTAAGATATCCACATTAAAGGATACAAATATGTGGTTTAAAAGTGAACAAAAGGATGAAAATAAACAAAAACATGTGCGTGAGGATTTGGGAAGAGAAACAAACATGGCTCCGTGCTTCTGTCCCGGACAAACTTCACATGTGCAAAACAGTTACAGTTTGATGATGATGAATAAGATGTGATGTAATGTTAGAACAGATGTATTGTGCGCATGATTGCCGTTAACAGTAACTCAAATTGAAATAACGTAACTCGGAACACATTTCATTTGATTAAAAATGATTGATTCATTTTAATCCTCAAATGCTTAAAGTATATTCCAGAAAATGTGGATCTGATGTGAATGTGTTTGTGCAGACATCCTCCCGAAGCCCGAGACAGAGGAAGAGCTCAGTCTGACAGCCGTCATCTCTTCTCAGCTGGACGAAGTCTCGGTACAAACACTAACGCACACGCTTAGAACATTCCTCATGTAAAGCTAATGATAATGACACTTATTTATTTATAAATGTTTCATACATTCACACAGGTTGAGACATATATCATAGACGTCTGTTACCTTAAAACTTTGAGTTTGAATTTGATGAACGGGTTCCTATGTAATGTTTTGTAATGTTTAGCTCAGTTTGGGAAGGAAATTTGTCCAATAAAACACGTTTCACAAAAAAAAAGAAGCTGTATCGCTTTATGTTAGAAGCTTGTGTCCGTCACAGAATAAAAAATAAAAATAGTTATATCAGTATTTTTTTAATTATTTAATTTTACTTTTATAATTCTAACTTGATTTTTCAGTTATAAAGTCCAATTTGTGAGACAAAACTTCAAATTACACTAATACCTTGAGATACAAGCATAATCGTAACTCGAGGCGCTCGTATCTCAAATCATTTTTCCAAATTAATCCATTTCGGCCCTCTAAAAAAAAACTCCCTTATTAGTGCTAATACCGATGGAAAAAAACATGTTTTTATTTGCTATAGAGACACACACAAACAGTATTATAGTATATAAGGATTCCTGTGATATAAAATAAAATGTGGTTTTAATTATGAGTTCTTACCTTCGAGACAGACGGTAGCGGCTAATGGCGGCATGTACGGAGGAGGTGAAGAGAGGGATTACGTGGATTACGTAGATAATGCAAACATAATACGGAGGACTCGTGGGAGATGTGTAGGGAGGTCAACTATGGCGGAAAATCCATGCCAAAAAGAAACGAGCGCAAAACTGATGTTTGCGCGCACGCAAATCACATCCGCGAGAGTATAACAGATCTACACACTAAAAAACGGGAGCCTGCAAGCTCATTGTAATCCCTCGCTCGATCTTCTCTCGACTGTTGTTTTTGCTTGTGAAAACACTTTTATTTTAGTAGACGAACACGTGAAGTGAATGAGTGAGGCGCGAGGGGTTCCGAGTGTGCGTCTGTAAGCTGCTCGTATCTCAAATCTTTACTCGTATCTCAAAGCAAAAAAATTGCTTGAAGGTTTGCTTGTATCTTGGAATCCTCTTATGTCGGGACACTCGTTTCTGAAGGTACTACTGTATTTGTTAAGTATTTTTATTCTGTTGTGGAAACAAACTTCCAAGCTTTGGATTGCACCAGTCATTTCTGTGAATTATTGATGAAAGAATTCTGACTAAATCAGACCCTAAAAATCACTTTATTAATAATTTTTCTTTATCGCTATAGTATATACAGTGGGTACGGAAAGTATTCAGACCCCCTTAAAAACTAATTTAAGTCGTGCTGTGTGTACATTAATGAGGAAAAAAATTAACTTAAATGATTTTAGCAAATATAATAAAGAGTAAAAAATTTAACATTGTCTGAATACTTTCCGAATACTGAAGCGATAAAGACATCCTCAGAAGTAAAAATGATTAACAAAGTGATTTTAGGGTCTGATTTAGTCAGAATTCTACACACAGTTTTGCTGATTTCTCAATTCCTTCCATTCTCCCAGTGTGCTGTCATGACGGAGATGAACGGCATGCCCGTCCCGTCTGTCACAGTCAAGGTGAGCGCAGCCGATGGTCTTCCGTAGAGTCTGTGATGCCGAGGTGCTTCTGTGCTGAATCTGTGCTTTATTCCCAGGTTAAAATAAAGAGTCGTGCTGTGGTGCAGAGCGCGAAGATGACGGTGTGTGTTCAGCCGCCGCTGGCCGTCACACAGGACCAGTTTGTGCTGGACTCCATAGGTAGGACCGTCTTTCCTTCTGTTGCCCCAAACATACCCAAGATTTTACGTTCTCACGTTTGCTTTTATTAATACTATCGTTTTGAGTTGGATTATTGGAGATGCTGTTATTTTCAAACACCATAGAGCAGTTACCTATTAATGCCACTCAACCAGTGTGATAAAACATTCACAGATTCACATTGATCCACTTGGGATGAAATTAAATGCTCTTTAGCCGCAACTTTATGGACATTTCACTTTGAAAGTATTGTGAAACATGCACACGAAAATACACTCACACACACGAAAATACACACACACACACACACACACACACACACACACACACACACACACACACACACACACACACAACTCACTCACTCACTCACTCACTCACTCACTCACTCTCTCTCTCTCTCTCTCTCTCTCTCTCTCTCTCTCACTCTCTCTCTCTCTCTCTCTCTCTCTCTCTCTCTCTCTCTCTCTCTCTCTCTCTCTCTCTCTCTCTCTCTCTCTCTCTCTCTCTCTCTCTCTCTCTCTCTCTCTCTCTCTCTCTCTCTCTCTCTCTCTCTCTCTCTCTCTTAAAACCACGCTAAACTTTTACTTCAATTACAGTTAAAAATTACAATTTAAACTTTATATTCCCAGCGTAGTAATTAATATGTTGTTTTAAGTAAATTAATAATTTCTGATGTGATACTGTATATAGATCGCTATTTGAAATTAGCGCCTAAACGTCTAATATTATACGCTTGTTTTTTATGTTTATGTAGCTATTTACTGTGTTTTAAGTTGCTTGTTGAAATGTTAATGCAGTATATGTTACATTTAGCTGATAAACAAAGTTTAGTATGCGTTTGGGACGCAGAGAATGTTTGATGATGTAAATAATACTAATTGTAGATTGTTTTGGTTTTACAGTTTTGACCACACACATATGCACATAGCCACAGACATACACAAATACTCAACAAACTTTAACTACTACAACAACGACCAAATGTGTATATTGTTAGTTCTGCACAAGAGGAATAAAATACAACATCAAAATCCAACTTAATGTTATCATTTCATGGGTAACAACCTGATTATGCCCTCGGGCACATGAGTAAATAAATAAATTAAATATGTGGCAGCCATTGTGTGGAGTAAACTTTCTTTTAACAAGCCTGTTGTCAGGGTTCTGCCAAATTCGGTCTAGTCATTTCTTGGTTTTGTGGCAGAGCTCTGACACTACCGTTGTGTCTCTAGTTGTGTGTGTGCGTGCGTGCGCGCGGCTTCGAGTACTCGAGTCGCGTGCGCGCGCGTCTGTGACGTCTTTTGTGCGAGTTATGATGTCCGGTCCCGATACTTTGGTCTGGTTCAGTTTCGCTTTGAATTGGGATTCGGGCTTTCATAACTCGTGTGTTCGTCCTTGTCGTGAAACAAGTGTTTTGCTCATTCTCATTCTCTGTTATGTGAGTGGGCGCGGTTTCAAGCTCTGCTCGTACCGCGCGCTCGTGTCCTTGTCCTGTGTTGTAAGCACGCGGTTCGTGTTTACGTCGGCCACGTGCTTTCATGTTGTGTTTTTGTGATGCATCTTTGTTTAATGTGAACACGCTGCGATTCGCATTAGCTGTGTGTTTGTCTCATCAATGTGTAACCCTCCCACCTTGTTTCCCTGCTTTAGTTTGATTTGTTCCCAGCTGTGTCCCATTCAATTACCGTTCCTCATGTGTGTACTTAATCCATCCGTGTCTGTTGTCTTGTGCTGGTTTCTTTTCGTTTATGGTTGTGTGGTCCTGCCTCTTGTCAAGTTCTGTCAAGTCAAGTTTCTAGTCCAGTTCAAGTCTAGTTCATGTTATAGTCCTGTTTTCCCCCTCGGGGTGGTTTTTGTTCTGTTTTATTTTTCTATTTTGTAACAATAAAATCCCCACTCGTCTGCAACATTGAGTCCTCGTCACATCCCTTCACCCAACCTGACACCTGTTGCACACTGATGTGATGACTAGTTATAGTAGTGCTAATAAGCCTATTTAGAGGAGCGGATTAATTCAGGTAAGACTGTGTGTAGACATTTTATTATGTGTTATGAGGTGGTCCGCAAAATTTTTTGATTACAAATAGTGGTCCACACACACAAAAAGTTTGAAAACCACTGTTCTAGTGGACAGAACCGTGGCACTGCTCTCTCTGCCGTGTGTTTGTGTCTCGTTAGTGTCTGCCCCGCCTCCTTGTTTCCCTTAATCATTCCAGCTGTGTCTCATCACTACCTTCCCTCATGTGCCCTATTTAATCCCGGTGTGTTTGCTGTCCTGTGTGGTGTCGTTGTCATTCCTAGATGTCTTTTGTGTCTGGATGTTCCCTGCACTGATTCCTGGTTTGTTTATGTTTTCATGATATAGTTATGAGTTATAGTTATATCTTGTTTGAGTTTTGTTTTCCCCCTCGTGGGTGTTTCCTTTGTATGTTCGTTTATTTTATGGTTAATAAATTATCCTTTTTACCTGCAATTGAGTCCTTCACCTTCCGAACCGTGACACTCTCTCTCTCTCTCTCTCTCTCTCTCTCTCTCTCTCTAGTACAGAAGAATCACTTTTTTTACTCATTCTCTGCTTTCCAATGGTTTGACCCATTCAATGTAAAGCACACACACTCAGTTCATACTTTCACAGACAAGGGTAGGTCTCAAAACACATTGTGACTTATAAAACCCAGATCCATTGGAAAAAATGTACCGTCTACATTTCTGCTAAACAACAAAAACACACAATTCACTGCAGTTTCCAGCTGAAAGGAACGCTAGAGGCAGTAAAACACCAACTATTCCTATATATTTTTATATTCATTCCTTTTTCTACTCATTATGATTACCAGGGCAAATTAGTGATTAATGAATTCTTATTTTCCTGCACTTACTTAAACAGTATTATATTTCCGTTATCTCTTTTACTATAGTGCATGACTTGTAAACTCATACATTTTGTCATTTTCTTCACATAACTAACTCTATATCTCTCTATATATATACAGTAATGCCGCGAGATAAGAGCAAAATCAGTTCCAAGCCGGAGCTTGTAAGTCAAATAGAAATGATAAGCAGTTTTAGCTTTCCTGTAGTGCAAACTTGCAATGCTAAGGTCATGGGTTCAATCCCCAGGGAAAGCAAGAACTGATTAGAATGTCAATGTGTTTCTTGAATGCAATGCAAGTCACTTTGGATAAAAGCGTCTGATAAATGCGTAAATGTAAAATGTTTCTGAGAAAACTGAATGCGCTCTTTAGCACTTGACATTGTTTTTGACATTTCTTATAGCACCTTTTTTGGATGTCACACAAAAAGTGCAGCGACATGTACCAGGAGCGATGTATTTCCGGATTTGCAGAAATGTAGGCAGTCACGTTTCCAGTGAGCTTAAGCTTTAAAGGTGGAATGGGCTTTTAATAAAACTTTGCTGTCTATGCAGTAGATTATAGAATAAGAATGGTTTATTATAGTATTGTGATATTATTTCATTACGCATGGTTGTTGTTTATATGGCTCATGACAGAAAGCTTTGTTGCGTTGATGAGTTGTTGATGGAAGTGTCCTGGAGGAAGAGGGTTTTCAATCCTTCATTCAGCCGGGAATGGAAAGGCAGGCGACCACAAGATAGAGTTGCTGAAGCTGAGGATATTCCCTATACCTCCGTCTCCTCGCATTTCTATCCGTGTGCTGTTGTTGCGTCAGTCCCAGATGAGCAGCTTAACTTCTGTACGGTTTCCAAAACCACAATATTTGAACAAGGTTTAGCCATGAAGTATGTGGTTCTTTTTTTGTGTTATTTGTCATTTTCGTCACAAATTACTGCTAGCTTTGTTCCATAACCACAGCAATGCTCCATCATAAGTATAAAGATATAATAGTCTGTTTTAATTACACTGAGCACTTTTTTTAGAATTATAATCAGCATTTCTCTCAAGACATCTGGCTCATCACAGTGCATTCTGGGATTGCCTAGTCCATGAAGAATAAATGCCATGCTGCATTGGTGTTTGGCCAAAAGGAGTTATCTTATTCAATGACACATTTTTGGAACAACCTTTGTGTCGAATGCAAGCATACAGTGCCATAAAATGTTGTACTCCTCTCTGAGTTTTTGGAAAATAACTTTTTGCAATGTGATTTTAATGCGATATAGAAATAGGATTGAAGGAATTGGTGTCCAATCAGCAGCTCCGTTTGGAAACCTTCAGCGAGAGGGTCTCTGATCAGCTGTGATGGAGTTGAGTCCATGCGTCACGTCCCTCGCTCTTCAGCCACAGTCACACTAGACTTTGAGCACGCAAACTTTCTATGGAAACTGCAGCAGTCGTAATGTGAAGTCACACTCTGCATCGTCTTTCCTAAAAACTTAATTCAGCATATTCTACATTATAAATGTTAAAAATTTAGAATCTATTCTATAATCTGTAACATTTCAATCTCCTTAGAAATGTGCATGAGCTTGCGTTTTTCCCTATAAATGGAAGAAAACGGAACAAAAAATGCAGTGTGACGGTCCTTTTACAAACACTTTTTCAAAAACGTCATTCTTTGTAGGTGTCCTAATAAGTGATAAAGCTCTCTTTAATAAAATTAGTTTTGACAAACATATATCTAGTAAATTGTAAAAATGTGACGACACAAGACTCGTCTGATAGACGAGCTGCTATTTGTATTTGTTCTCTGAAGAATGTCAAATATTTCTATTTCCAACGTGTTTTTGCGCCCTGGACCGTTACAGCCAATCACAGACATGTCTGTCGAGCACATGACTTCAGTGGCCAATCAGAGGTGTTTGAGTTCTGCCTGCTCACGAATCCTCTCATTATAGCCAACAATGTAAGTAAGAGATTCATTATGCAGTGTAGATCACTTTTTGAGGGTATAAAGGGATTTTAGTGACAACTGCATTTAAAATGAGAGGGAATCTGCTCAATTATCATTCCATGAGTCGCAATCCTGACATTGCAATTATTACATTTCATAGCTTTCATAAGAGTCTACATTCAGATACTAAAATCATTTTGTTATAGAACAAGTTTCTTTATTCTACATTTCGTTACTAACTTTTTGATGCTGTAATTCAGGGCTGCCCAATACGTCAGTCGTAATCTACCGGTCGATTTATTGTGCAATATGTAGTTGTTGTGCTACATCAACATATGTTGTGCATATAAAGAATTCTCAATATATTCTTAAAAAAATACATGTTTTGTATTTTTATAGTAGGTAGATCATTTTATAAGTACAGTGGTACCTCGAGATACGAAATTAATCCATTCCGAGGCGGCCTTCGTATAATGAGTTTTTCGTATCTTGGAACACATTTTACATGTAAAATGGCTAATCCGTTCCAAGCCCTCCAAAAACACCCCATTTCATAATAAAGCTAAATTGACCTATAAACAATAAAATGACGTAAAATGTCGAAGCTTAAATTTCGAGTGACGTACGTACACTTAACTTTACGAAAACACATAAAAAAATTTAAAGTTTCGGGTGCGGAGTGGCTGAGCTAAAGCACGCCAGCACGTACGTATAGAAGATGCATGATGGGAGGGATGCTGTCCAATTAGAGAGAAGGATCTCATGGCTTGGCTAGCATCAGGAACCAATGGGAGAGCAGGAGGATGGTGGCGAGTCTACTATAACTAAGATGGCGGCGTGCGGCGCGAGTTTCAAAATTGTTATGGGGCGAATATCGGACTTTCAGAAACCTTTCGTATCTTGAAAACTTTTCGTGTGTAGAGCAGTAACATTTTTCGTCTTTGCTTTCGTAACTTGGATTTTTCGTAAGTTGAGCCTTTCGTATCTTGAGGTACTACTGTAGCTCACAAGCCCAAAAAGTGTGGGCACCCCTGCTGTAATCCTGTTATAGTACAGTGGAATATAGTTATGTCGACGCCCTCAGGGGTTGCAATAAATCATCGAGATAACCGATGATCAAGACAACCAACATTGCATACTTTCTTGCGTTCTGCCTGTCTAATGTGCTTTCTCAACAAATTCGGCTTCGTCCCGTCTTTTAATAACTGGGCTCTTCAATCCGCAGTGGCGCTGAGCAGAGCTCATGTCAGAACAGAAGCAGGTGTGCGTTTGTGTGTGTGTGCGTGTGTGTGTGTGTGTGTGTCTCATACTCATTGGTTGGTAACCGCTCATCAATGTCAAAATTTTTGAGAAAACCAATCAAATCAGAGAAGGCGGGCTTTATATGCAGTAACTCCAATAACTTAGATAAAGTCGTTAGATTTGTAATGCACCAAGTTGGCAACACTGTCTGCAAGGCTTGAATTTTAATTTTTTTCCCACCACTTCCACGAGTTCTTCTGCGGCTGCGCGGCACTGTGAGTGAAGCATCACTAACAGAGCGACCATACGGATCACGATCCACATGCAACGGGAACTCAGCGCATGCGCATTGAACTAGGTATGATCATTAGTCACGAGATAACCGAAAATCGAAGTGGCCATTTTGTCCCTCTTTTCTGCTCGAGATATTAGGGTTCGGCGACATAAAAGAATCGACGTAACCGATGAGAAATACTAAGACAAATAGGTAGTTTGGCGGTTCCACTTCATAAACGTCGTCATAATAGGACTGGCGAGTTAACTGTGAGTCGAGATAAGTGGATTCCACTGTACTTGAATTTACACTCCAAATTAGCACAGAATGGGAGTTTGTGTCAAAATAAAAGTCATGCTTCAGATACTCGACAGCCAAAAAGAGAAATGTATCGATCAATGCCAATAATTACAAGATGGCAGATATTGGCTGATATATCAGCTGGGCTTATACATCTAAACACTGAATTATGACAATGACCTCAGCTTACCAGATCAACAGCGTAAGCTGGCAGAAGTCAAACGGTCAAAGACACTTAAACAGCCCCCTTTAATCCTCACAACACACTCACGTTGCATCTGGCTGCTTTTGTTGGAGGAATTCCTGTCTAAGTGCTTTTGTGCTGTGTGTGTTCTGCATGCTGTGTTTCTAATGCGTCTCTGAATTCCAGAGGTGGGCTACTGTCAGCGCAGGTCAAGAGAGGTCAGCACAAATGGCCTTAATTTAACCACCTAGATGCTAGACCGTTAAAAAAAAAAAGAGGTGTCCCACTTTCTGGCAGCTCAAACCGACGACAACAGCACGCTGGCTGATGGTCTGGTGTTTGCACACAGCAGCGGGATGGAAAGGTTAAAAGCTTGCCCTCCCAGACAGACGGAGAGAGAGCGCTTTTAAAGCACATAGAAAGTGCTGTCGGCCGATGAGCTGATAGGAGCTCAGACAGAGAGAGTGTGTGAGTGACAGTCAGACGCGGTCTGTGCTGGTGGGCCAGACACTTAATCTAAGTGCTGAACAATCGAGCATTACTGCGGGTCAGTCACCTGTGTGAATGCACACAACACTAAACCCGAAGCAGATCAACTTACTAAAGACCACACAAACCAAGTCAAAAAATGATAAGGGCACTTGTTAACTGTGGCAAAATCACTCTAATGCGCAGCCTCCTGTGGAGTTTAAGATTAATGAAAATAAAAGGGAAATGGCCATGTGGAGTCGTGTGATTGGCTGTGGTTTGATGAAGCGGTTCGATGCGCTGCGTGTTTCAGAGTGAAGTGCGGTAATGTGTTTATTTACACATGATCCGCCGGTGTTTTCAGCATCCCAGAGCACCTCGGTCCACCAAACACTCTGCATCTGCTCTGAGTTTGGCTCACTTATAATGTAGATTTGGGAACAAACCATTTTACCCAACTTATGATATGACATAATATAATATGGCAGCTTATAATATGAAAGCGGCTGCTGAACAGAAGGGAAGGGAAGCTTGAGGGAATTAAGGAATGAAGAGAGATGTAAATATTAGTTTTGTCATGAAATAAATTGTAGTTAACTGTAGTGTGAAATAAATTAAACATTTTCATATATTCCATTTAAAGAGTTTTAAAAAATGATTTGGTTTTACTCAGTATTTTATTATAATGTGTTATTTATTATTTTATAGTATTGAAACATTTTCACAAGTTGGCCAAATATTGTATGATTACAAATTCATCATACCTGGATTTTTATTATTATTATTATTACTGTTGTGTTCAAAATTCTTAAAATCCACTTGAGACTGAAGGATTATTTTTCTTAAACACCTTTTTATTTTACATAAAATACATGAATATTTTAGTATTACTTATTTTATCATCATCATTATTATTTTATAGTACCTGGAGCATTAAAAAAATGCAATCACAGTCTTTATCAGAGAACAATTCCTTCCCAAATCATGCAGCCAGAAAACAAAAGTAAAGCCAAAAGGCTCTGGGTTACACCGATTCTGTCACAGGCAAGGTTTTTCTCCAGTATTATAGTAGTACTTTTGGTCCCTTAAAAAGTGGGAGACATATACAAACTGTTTCCTTCACCGTTCACCTGATTTGGATGTAAATACCCTCAAATTAAAGCTAAAAGTCTGCAGTTAAAGCTCAACTTGTTCGTTTAATTACAAATCCATTGAGGTGGTGTATAGAGCCAAAAAGATTAGAATTGTGTCGACGTTCCAATATTTATGGACCTGACTGTATGTATGTGTGTGTGTGTGTGTGTGTGTGTGTGTGTGTGTGTGTGTGTATATATATATATATATATATATATATATATATATACACACATATATATGTACATTACATTCAAGGAACACATTGACATAGTAAGAAAGTAAATATATATATATATACTTTCTTACTATGTCAATGTGTTCCTTGAATGTAATGTACAGTAAGTTGCTTTGGATAAAAACATCTTCCAAATGCAGAGATGTATGTATTTTTACATATATATATATATATATATATATATATATATATATATATATATATATATATATATATAAAATTCACTTATTAAAATTGAGATCATTTTCATCTAAGGTGAAATTATGACCCCAAAAATCCAAAGTAAAAATGTAGAAATATCAATTATGTAATGCAAAATTAAGTATATTTTCGGATCATTAATATTGTTTGCCTAATGAGATTTTCATGACCGTTATGCGTTCTCCTGCCTGCTGTGTTGGTTGGAAGCCGCTTGAAACGGCTGCGGATGTTGCAGAGCACCTAATGAATGCCTCTCTAAACACACCGTGTGTTTGATATTGTTTGTTTGACAGGCAGTGGCTGTGAGTCAGTGGTGAGATTCTCTGCGTTTCTGAACGGCCTCTACCCTCCAGCGGATCTGAGTGGAGATATCGCCGTGTCCTACAGCTCGGCTACAGGTACAGCTCCTCACCGGCACTCCCACGCTCTGTTTGTCTGACTCCATCTCTAAGCTCTGGAACACATTAGCCTCTTTCCTCACTTCTTTAAGCCCTTTTACTCATTTCAAGATGTCTGGCTGTTTGCCAAAGCAGAAAAAGCAGCAGAAAGACTGCGTTTGTGCTGCCGTTTCTCTTGGATGGTGTCTGTGTTGGCAGAGACTCCTGGAAAACTTCCTGAAAATATCCGGGAGTTTCCCTTTTCTTTGGCTCTCTTTTTCTTTCTGTCCTTTTGAAAATAGTGAGTCTGTTTAACACATTAGATCGCAGGTAGGACTACACACACACACACACACACACACAGAGAGACTCAGATTAGTTGTCTGGAACACTTTGAAGGTTTCAATCCAGCATTTGTTGCTTTAATGTTTAGACCTTTACTGCCAATAAACGCATCTTCCCAAAAATGCTTTTATTGCACTCTAAGTATGTAAAACTGAATCGGTTTTTAGAATAATTCACTCTACAAAACTACTTCTTGCCTTGTGTATCGGATTGGACTGCCAACTGAAAGGCTTTTAGCAAAGAAGTAAATATACGTTTATTTCTGAGATCACTGGATGCCACTCACTGAAATTAAACATGACTGGATATGTGACCAGCAGCTCTGTAAGTCGCTTTGGATTAAAACGTCTGCTAAATGCGTGAATGTAAAAGTAAAACTGTCCATAGTTTGTCTACTCTTCTGCCACACACTCGAAAGTATCTGCTTTTTCTTCCCAAAAAGAGTACATGCGTTTCGGACGTGTTACAATTAGGATGTCTTAATGAGTCGTTTATTCAAACAACTAATTCATTTAGTCATTGAATCATTCACCAAACTGATTAGATTCTGTAACGCCGCGCTGCTATGTGTTGCTTGATGTGGTTCTGTTGTTATTTCTCTTATACGGTAACACCTCGAGATACAAGCATAATCCGTTCCAGGGCGGAGCTCGTAACTCTAATTGCTCGTATCTTGAATCATGTTTTCCCATAAGAAATAATAGAAAACAAATTAATCCGTTCCAGATCCGTAACAACGGAAGAAAACATATTTTTTATTGGTATATATCTATTTTATATTATTGTTTTGTTTGTTTTCTTCCCTTTTTTCGCCTGACTACCATCACTTTCACTTGGCGCAGACCTTTTAACGGAATACCTATCGGAAGGAGATTTGTTTCTGTCTCCCTTTAAAAATAAGTAAGGCGTCAAAAAGGCTTGCTCATATCTTGGAATACTCGTATGTAGAGACGCTCGTATCTTGAGGTATTACGGTACATAATTTTTGTGTATAAAATAAAGCAAATGCAGACAATATTTTACATTTGAACATTGTTCATTGTTTTATATATGATATTTGCAGCCGTGCAGAAAAACTGCACTCTTGTTTCCGCATATAGCTGAACTGCCATTCAAGACGAATCTCATTGTGGAAAAAAATTATTGAAAATACTGACATTTTTTGGAATTGTAACGGCTGCATAACTCGGTGAAAGCATGCACTCTGAATAATATCAACCACACTTTGTTAAAACAATCATGAGTTTATTGTAGACGATGGATATTGCACACCTCTAACACTTTCCAGTAATGAGGACATGAGACTAAAGCGTTTTGTATTCTCTTAAAATAATAGCGTTTTTACAGTTTATAAAGTTAATTCTGCAAGTTAACAGTAGCCATGTTTCCATCCACCATTTTTTATGCCATTAAAGTTGTGCATAAGCGGTAATGGAAACACATTTACTGAATAAATCCCTCAAAACCTCATGTGACTTTGCCTCATCAGAGGCTGTGATTGGATGACTGGACTAACCAGCGGACCAATCGCATCGCAGCGTGTCGAATGTTAGTTTGGTTCTCTGAAACGCCCGAGTCAAAGTCTGTGATCAGAACAATTTGGTTGAATTCCCTCCAGAAGCGTTTCACGACTGCGTTCCCAAAACCAGAATCCCAACGCAAGAGAACAAGTGTTTCATCTGACGCTCTGAGATTCATTCATGATGGAGGAAAAAAGAAATCCACTTTCATTACTGATTAAATGTTTCACATTTACTGTGTAATAACTCTATTGTAGTTGAGTTAAACTCTAGACCTGCAGAATCAGGTTTTTAATTGATGTATTTTAACTACCAATGATTGTGCTTCCCTCCGCTAAGTTTTCTGATGTTTAAATCCATTCTGGAGATTTCTAGCACAGAACACGATTAGGAGGAGCAGTGTTTGTTTAGGAAGAGCAGGAATAGCTCTGGATGGCACGAGGAATGCAGAGCGTGTTTTTGGGAGTGTGGTCTAGATGACTGACGCAGCCGCCGCTTAAAGTGCCATTTCTGGGTAGTAATGGCCGCTCCTCTCTCCAAGTAAACAGAGCCGTCGCTGCTGACATGGAAGATGAGGTTAGCTGGTCAGACGGTTGGTGATGCCATGTTTA
Source organism: Rhodeus uyekii (assembly GCA_037043235.1). NCBI lineage: Eukaryota > Metazoa > Chordata > Actinopteri > Cypriniformes > Acheilognathidae > Rhodeus > Rhodeus uyekii. The sequence goes on along the minus strand of JAWRVZ010000011.1, from coordinate 6,433,633 downwards.
GACCTGCAGGCAGAGGTGTATCTCAAACACTTCCAGCTTATAGCTCATATTTTATAAAGTCAACCGCCGGTCTGAAGCGTTTGGATGAATCTCACGACAACAGGTGCTGGTCACATTTCATCAAAATAAAATCAATAGAAAAAAAGATCTATTTCTGAAGGATCACGTGATACTGGAGTAATGATGCTTAAAATAAAGCTTTATCACAGAAATTGTAATGTTTCACTATTTTTTACTGTATTTTTGGTCAAAGAAATTCAGCCTTCTTTCAAAAACAAATCTTAATTATTACAATTCTTACCAGTTGTCTCTGTGTGTGTGTGTGTGTGTGTGTGTGTGTGTGTGTGTGTGTGTGTGTGTGTGTGTGTGTGTGTGTGTGTGTGTGTGTGTGTGTGTGTGTGTGTGTGTGTGTGTGTGTGTGTGGATTATCCAATTTAACTCTTGCTTTTATCCCAGAAAAATGTCTCTGTGTTGATTTTTAGTGGTGTAATACTGGTATACATAAACTATATTAAACACTGTTTACATTTAAAACAAGTTTTTACTTTTATTTTGCATTACAGTAATATGAATATCTTAAAGTAAATTGTTTTAGTTGTTTTAATCGTGAATGCATTCGTCTGGCAAGCATGACTTTTTTTTTATGTTTATAGCTTGTTGTTTAGGAAATGTCTGTATAATTATAATTTTTTTCCTGTACTGCAACCACACCTGCCTACTCGTCTGTATGGGTCTGATCCGTGTGTATCTGTGTGTACTCCGATATTAAGTGTTGTGTTGTTCTTCTTTCTTGCTGCCGCACATGCATGTCAGAGCTCAACCCCGCAGGTGAGTGACACAAAGAAATATATTTCAGAACACAACGTGTTTTATGTCATCAGATGTAACTGCATACGTGCAGCTGTAAACTATTAAAAATGCTATCGTTCACACCCCCACATGCATCAGGTCAGTAGGCGGAGGGCAGGAGGTATTTAGTGGCGGCTAAAAAGCATTTGACCACATGAGTGTTTACACTGCAAAAGTAATCCGGTCGAATGTGTTTTCCACGACCTCTGGAAGCAGTCGTAGGTGGATAAGCTCAAAACGCTTTCGACCCTGTTTACACCCGTATTTAGTGTCGTCAACTGGTGATCTTCGCTTTAAATACTATAAAAATAGCTTTACTATCAAGTTAAAAGACAAAAAATGTACGTCTATGCTTTCCTGTAGCTCAAACAGTAAAGTATGGCGCTTGCAACGCCAATGTCATGGGTTTGATTCCCAGGGAAAGCAAGAACTGATTAGAATGTCAATGTGTTTCTTGAACGCAGTGTTAGTTGCTTTGGATAGAAGCGTCTGCCAAATGCAGAAATGTAAGATTTCGAACTTGTTTTGGCAGAGTGAAATGCAGTAAATATGTCCATTAAAAATGTTTGTAAATGTAAATAAAGTGAAGCCGCTGCATTCTCAAATGCATTGATTTGTGTGCCTTTGAAGAGTTGATATGTGTTTGTGTTTCAGGAATCCCTCGGGTGTCTCAGTGTAAATTCGTCCTGCCTCTTCGGTTAGTGTGCTGCCCCTCCTCAGCGATTAAGAATAGCAAGTACAAGATCACCATGGACACCAATAAACCTCCTGTCAACCTCAGTGACGTTTTCCCAGGTACCGCAACCAAGTACATTTCACACAATTCCATTTTAGTCCAGCCGTCTCTAGAAATTATGGGAGAGTCATTCAAAAATACACTGCATCATCATCCGTAACCTTTACTTCCATTACCAACACTACTATTAAATTAAAAGAGTGTAGTAGTCGTGGGTTGAACTTAGCCAAGCACTGAGTTTGTGCCACACCAGCAAACACAGAGAATCTCTGGATCTTACGAGTGTGAGATATTTGATGTTTGCAGTGAAACGATGTGAGTTGCTGTGGAGGAACACAAACTAAAGGAATCTCTTATCAATGTATTTGTTTTCTTTTTTTTTACTGAAGACTGAACTTAAGAAAGTTCTTAGTTTATTTGTTAGGATTGTTCTATAAAGACAAATCAATAATTCGATTTTTAAGAACATTATTTTCAAGAGTTCAAAGTAACCTAATTAAATCCCCAAATGTAAGACGTTGAATGTTTTTGAAGTGAACGAAGTGAAGCTAATGCAAACATTTATCCGGCCTGAATTTGAAATTGGGCATTTTTTAAATCTAGTAGTACACACACTCAAACACACTCACACGCACAAACACTCAGACACACATACTCACATACACGAGGGGAATTACAGTTAAGACCCGAGGACCAGATATGTTGAAGGAAGAGCAGGAGTCAGAAGTGCAGTCAATAGAAGAAATTTTTGTGAAGTTTAGTTTGCAGTTTCATCAACAGAAGCTTCAAGTCTCACAAGGAGTTCGTAGGCCGCCTCATATACAATAACATTGTTACAGCAATTATACTCTAACAGAGGGTGCTAACTACATCAATGAACGGACACACTCAAACACATACTCACTCATGCACACACACACACACACACACAATCAAACAAATACTCACACACAGACACTCAAACACACACACATGCACAAACAAATACACTCAAACACACACACTCACAGAAACGCACAAACACACATGCACAAAAAATCACACATTCAAACACGCTTGCACACATACTCATGCATTCATTCACACACACACACACACACACACACACACACACACACACACACACACACACACACACACACACACACACACACACAGTTTTGAACTAATAATGACACTTATGTTTATATTTAGTTTTATTTGACAGTTGACAAAAAGCTTTTAATAGTTTCAGTTTCCTCCACAAGTGAGACGAACAACAAACTGCTTCATCTCGATACAAGCTCTTAAAAACACGTGTTCATAATGCACAATGCATGCAATAGCAACAACAAAAATACACAATTATGAATTTTGGCATATAGTGGACTAGTGCAGGTTTGATACGAAATGTATTTTATAGAAAATGTATTAAACAAAATGACTTTTTTTTCTTTAAACAAACGTCTGTATAGATTAGTATAATGGTGAGCAGTGGAGTCAGTGTTCTGTTATCAGAGCGAGAGGCATTTTGTTTGAGATAATTTGAGGCCTGAGCTTGGGTCAGATAAGGGAGAATCCGCTGTGCTCCGGCGTCCTGCGTGCTGATAAGAGCTATCTCTGTCTGACATCCGCTCAGCCACTCGGCAGGGACAGAGAGAGACACATCAGCATGTGCCTGTGTTCCTGAGGCCGAGGACACTGAAAACGCTTGTCCTTTTTGGATATGCACTAGCAAAGCGTCGGGTTTAAGCAGGTTGTTTTAATCCGTGTTTTACAGAATCCTGTACACATTTGTATTTAGACTCAACGGCACCTAACTTGGATGCTGACCAACATCTTAGTCTGTTAAACTCCACATGGCAGGATGTATTAAATGTCTCTGCTCCTCTCAAGCCTGACCTAAGCCAAACCTAAATCTGAACTGTGGCTTAATTCTGATACCTGAATTTAAGACAAGCATGCAGAAAGGCTAATAATAAATCACATATTTCTTTTGAATTGCTCAAAGATCTGATCAGCTTGTCAGAGTGCAAAACCAATCTATTTTTCTCATTTAATTAACAAAATCATATTGTTTTCACTATGTAAATCCTCCGGTCAATGCGACGTCTGATGCTCTGTGTGAAATCTTGAGAGTTTTTTTCTATTTTAAATCACAAAAGTAATCTCCCCTCACACTAAACCCCCTATCCTTTCGTTACATACAGCCTCATGGGATGTTTTTGATCTGTCTCTCTACAATGCTTAATGACCCCTTAATCTGAAGCGCTCTTAATTTCATGCACCCAAGATTTTAAAAATGAATGGTTTGATTTGGTGTCTTTTTTTAATAAGTGTCTCTGGCTACTATTCTTAAAGTGGCTACTATCACTCCCTTGCTCAAGAAGCCTTCACTGGACTTTGACCTTTCTAACCATTTATCTCTAAGGTATTGGAAAAAATTGGTTTGACCATCTTAAGTCTTTTCTCACATGTTCAGTCTGATTTTAAGTCTTCTCACGGCCCTCTTGAGAGTGTTAAATGACATTTTTAGCTTCTAACTCTGTGGTCCTTTACATTTATCCACCGCGTTTGATAGCGTTGACCACTCTACACTGATTTCTAGATTAGAGTCATGGGTGGAGATAAAAGGAACAGTCCTAAAGTGGTCTCAGTCATATTTATCTAATTCTTTAGTCAAGTTTTATCTTTTTTTAATCATCTCACCTCACGTTTGGGTTCCGTTCTAAGAACACTTGGTGTGTCGTTCCATTCTTGCATCTATTTACCGATCAAGAGTAAAGATCCTTCTGCATTTACATGTCTTTTAATGTGCTTAAAGAAGGTTAAATCTTGGCTAGCCCAGTTTGTTATATGTTTAAATGAAGATAAAACTGTTTTTGGTCCCGCCGATAGTGTTCAGGTCAACGGCATTGATTTGGGAAGCTCATCTTAAAAAACACCCAAGTTTCGCATACGCGCATATCTAAAAGCAGATGAGGCTTTAAAATTTGACAAGCATATTTGCTCTGTGATTGGACCTAGCTTTTATCATCTTGTCTTTTGTCAAAAATCAATTGCAAAACTGATTAAACTCTAGAGATGGCTGTTCATGCTTGTATTACTTAACTCAAAGTCTCAAATCGTCCGCCTCCAACTGGTCTGAAATGCAGCTTCTTAAGCCGCAGATGCGATCACATCACTCCAATACTCAGGGCTCTTCACTTGCTGCCGACTCAATTCAGAATTGATTATAAAATTCTCTTATTTGTATATAAATCTCTACATAACCAAGCTCCCATCTGAATTTCTATGTACGTATACCCCTTCCACATATGCCAAGTTCAAGTGGGCAGAACCTTCTTTTGGTCCCACACTCCAGACTCAAACTCAGAGGGCATCCAGCTTTTTCTGTGGATGAGCCACGGTTATGGAATAACCTGCCCTTAGAGATCAGATTGGCATTTTCCCTTTTAAAAATGTATCTGTTCTCTCTTTTTTTTGTCAGTACTTTGGTTAGTCTTGTCAAATGTGCTCTGTATTTAAATGTAACTTTTTCAGCACATTGCTATGTCTAGAGCATAGGTGTCAAACTCAAGGCCCGCGGGCCGCATCCGGCCCGGCGTGTAATTATGTCCGGCCCGCGAGAGCATTTTATTAATGTCCCGCGAGATGGCCCGCGCTCCAGCTGACTCGCCGAACACTTCCTGTATTAAACAGGAAGTGGCTAATGATGCTTCGCGCTCACGCTAGTACCGCGGGATTGTTATTGTCAATTATCCATAACTGTTCAGGCTCGGTACACAGTGCTTGTGCGCGAAATTCAGGTGTTGATCATCGGATGAGAAGAGCCCGCCCTCATGGCAGAACGTCTTCTTGCATGATTGACAGGTCAGACAGCATATCAGCGCCAGCTGTCAGAGTGATAGTACAAGCGCCAGAAAGAAAATACAGCGCAAAAAAAACAAAAACATTACGTCCTTAGGGATGTAACAAATATATTGAAATATTATTACGTGTAAAAACAATTGTGATATAGTTTGTAAAATCTGCTATAACCCATGGGTTATATGCGGGAAAATACGGTATATGTTTACTGACATACTGCCGGTTACCCGTGTGTCTCATTTGCGGAGCTAGATAAGCACGGCAGTATAAGACAAATGACATAAGAGTAAATTCAACTGAATGATTTGATTTGTTATTGCTGAAAAGCAAAAATTGTTTTTAGATTTCCAGGTTTTGTTTTGCAGCATGTCCATATTTTGAATTTGTATAATTTTGACAGGATATATTTTTATGGAGAGCAAAATCTTTTATATATAAATCTTTTTAAGTTTTATATAAAATGACATAAGAGTAAATAAATTTGAATGTTTGTTCTTTTAACTTTTGCTTACTTTTACTTTACTTACTTGTTTACTTTATTTCTAACTTGTATCATTTAGACAGGATATATTTAAATTTTTTGTAAGTATTTTTTAAATATTTTTCTATTTTTAAGTTATTTAAGGTATAAGTTGATTTATTCCAGAATAATATTTCTGTCTGTTTTTATTCACATCTAATTTAAAAAAAGGTAAGTTTTAAAAGTTTAGTTTTAGTGTTTTCAATAAATGTTTATCCTGTTCGGCCCGCGACCAAAAGTTTTTTGGGATTTTGGCCCCCTGTGCAATTGAGTTTGACACCCCTGGTCTAGAGAGTCACACATTGCTAGATTCTAAGGCTGTCGGTGGTTTGTTTTCGGTGTTTACTTGATTCTTAGCAGTCCATCAAATGCATATTTTTATGAAAATAAAATAAATATCACAAGAATATAAATCATGTCCAAATGCCAAATGAGCGTTTGAAAGCTGCCATCTTTTAAGTGCTCACCGAATTGGTCTGAACCACACGTTACTGAAAGAAAGACAGAAAGACTGGTATTGTTCAATTGTTGAATTGAATTTATTTTTTTATTTAATTTTTTATTATTTTAATTAGTTCTTGCTTTCCCTGAGAATTGAACCCATGACCTTGGCGTTGCAAGCGCCATGCTCTACTGTTTGAGCTACAGGAAATATTTCAGTCTTTCTCTGACAAAGATGGAAATAAATGTGAAAACGGACAATATGCTGTATGTTATATTATTGTGTACTGAACTTTAGTTCACTGTTTCTTGGTTTCAGATTTCTCTGAGAAGTCGGAGAATTGTGACAGCAGTGCTTTGGGTTTCCAACTCATCACAGGCTCCAGGGTTTTTGTGCTTGCCTCCAAAACATCCCGTGAGTTCTCACACACCGACACACTCACACAGGTTTCTGAAAGTATACAATTTGAACCTCCTCCTAGACTGTTCATGTAATATTCACCAACCAAAGTTTCATGGACCATAGAGACCAAATCCTTTTTAATAGAGATTCTTGTATAATGCATAAAAAAATCAACCAAGGCAATGTCTAACAGGAAGTGATGTATCTTCTCAGTGCTCTATCGAAACAAAACTTGCTCTGCGTCTGAATATTCCTACTTCCATAATGTATAGTTAGTGAAAAACATGTGAGCAGAGTAGTATGTACGAATGTATATTATTCATAAGAGTAGGCGAAAAGTCTTTGAATGACTCAGCGAGATTCTCAAGTGCGATTCTCAACTATCCCATGAGGGTTTGTGAATTGAAATGAAGAGACACAACTGGTGCCGTAGGTCATATGACATCCGATTCAAATGTAGTATCCAATCGCAGAGAGACCACTTTTCTCCATTCACTCAATTCCCTCTGGTTAAAATAAAGTCCTGCCTTGCATTTTAGGTTGAATATCCTTGCATCTCAAAAATGGATTGTAGACAAATATTCACAATATGAATTTTAAATATTCATATTATGAAAGTAAACCTTAATTGACTTGAAAGACTTTTCCGAATCAGCTTTGCAAAGACAAACACATGGTGCTTGAAGGAGCAGACCTAGAAAGTCTCTCTTACCAGAAAGTCTCTTGTAGAATAACGATATTGAGTGAACGTGGAAAAAACGTGTAAACTAGTGCTGGGAATTGAAGAATCGGATGCAATATTAGGTGAAAGCGCCACCACGGTTGAGTATTTCCACAACAAAGAGGTCAGTCAAATCCCATAATGAAAGTCTTGTTGTGGTGCCAGTGTGGATCGACATCTCCCTTTCTTCTGTCTGTCTTTCATGAACGCACATAAACGCACACTTTCACACACGCTTCACTGACGCTCACATCCATCATGCGAGGAAGCCCTGTGATCTGTTTCGGGTTGTCATGAGCTAATTACAGGTGCGCGAGACGGAAGGCTGATAGCACTGCTTCGTATGTGTTGACTCTGCAGAGCGTTACAGAATCCAGAGCGAGAGCTTTGAGGACATGTGGCTGGTAGCCAAGGAGCTGGTGCAGCGTTTCGACCAGCACTTCTCCTCCCTTGGAGTCAAAGATTTTCGGAACAGCTTCTCTGGACCAGTTCCGCTGTCTGAGTACTTTGAGACAGTGGACCAGCATTTTGAGGTGCGATGTTTCCCACACATCACAGAACAGACTCTTGGCTCCCTGTAGTTTCTGTCAGCGGAAACCTTATATATCCAATATTTTGTCTTGTTTCTAACATAAATCAGTACTGTAACTCCATTAGCTCCTCAAACTGTCAATCAAACCTCATAACTCTGCCCTCCTCTATAGTAAATGAAGCGCCACACACAGTTTACGATTAACGATTATGTTGTTTGACACCCACCTGTCAAGTACGGGTAAAGATCAACTGTGGCGGGTAATACTGTCAAATTTGCCAATTTGGTTGGGTACATTTCTTATGTTTACTCACTTTGCTGGGGATGTTTCCGCCCGACAGTGACATATGGAGATTGTATAACATTAAAACATAACCATCTGAGTAATGTTTCCTCATTTTTGTGGGAATATTTTTAGCTTCGTGTGAATGCTCAGAATTATCAGGACTTGCTGTCGGAGAGAGCCGTGCAGTTTAGGGCCATCCAGCGCCGTCTACTGACCCGTTTTAAAGACAAAACTCCTAGTCCACTTCAAAATCTGGACAGACTGATGGAGGGAACCTACCATCGAGTAAGTACAATTACACAAAGACACGATAGAGGCCTACACTAACTCTAAATCGTGCATGAGAATGATTGATTCGACCCATCCCGACACTACCACCACTTAAACTTTAAAACCGAACCCGACCTCAACTATATATGCATACACACTGATGGAGTAGATTTTTAGCAGTGTCCACGCTTAATGCTCAAAACAATTAAGGAAACACTTATCCCAGTATAACACCAAGTCAGTTAAACGTCAGGGATCTCAATCTTTCCGATTAAGAAGCATGAATCAGTTTCACCTGGTTTGGTGCAAATGAAAGTGACAACAGGTGCACTGGAGAGGAAACAGCAAGATTATTTTGCTGCTGGTGGCCTTAGACAATTGTTCTCTCATTATTATTCCTGACTGATTTGTCTTTAGTTTTGTTAGTGTTCTTGTCTCTGTTTGTATGAGGCAGTATGTGTAACCCAGTGGTTCTCAAATAGTGATGCCAGGGGGCGCGCGTGACCCTGGCGTACATGCTTTTTTTTGCCAGGAAGTAGGTTTTCTTGCACTGAACAAGAGCAGCATATATGAAGTTCAGATAACCATCCCTTCACCCTTTGACGTGTACGATCACACCGGAGTTCATGTGTATCACGTGATCAACCGCTCAATTCACACGTGTTTTCATGCGATATCTGGCACTGATCCAAAAAAAGACGCGCTCAGAGCTTGTCATTTATCACAACAATTCAGTGTTTTCAACCACATAAGATTTCTTTTAGGTTTCAACAAGTTGAGCCAACAAGTTGGTGACTATTTTGAATAAAAAAGAAAAAACTAAATAAATGTGATCTATCTATTATACAGCGCTTTTTGTGACTGCGGTATGTCACGTGACAAGCATGACGTGTTGCCATGGAAACAATAAAGCGAAAGTTCCAAAATGGGGGGGGGGGGGGGGGGGGGCACGAAATGTTTACCTCTTCCTAGGGGGGGCGTGACAGAAAATAGAGACGCACTGGTGTAACCCAGTCAGGCACAGGAGCAGTTGCTCCTCCAGGATAACAAATTCATTCATGCCGTCACAAGGAGATTTGGTGTGGATAAACAGAAGTAGTTGCCAGAGCTCTACAAAATAACCTCCAGCAGATGCTTCTACTGGTGTGCATGTTTCTGACCAAACTGTCAGAAACACACTTCATGAGGGTGGCTTGGAGCCCCAATGTCCTCTAGTGGGACCTGTGCTCACTGCTCAGCACCAACAGCTCAATTGCCATTTCCCAGAAAACACCAGAATTCAAGTCCGCCATTGGAACCCCATTCTTTTCACGGGTTCACACTGAGCACATGTGACAGATGTGAAAGAGTCTGGAGATGCTGTGGGGAACGTTATGCTGCAACATCATCCAGCATGGCCGGTTTGGCGGTGAGTCGGTAATGGTCTGGGGAGGAATGTCCTTGGAGGGTCGCACAGACCTCCACGTGCCAGCCAATGGTTCTCTTACTCCTGTTAGGTATCGACATGAAATCCTCAGAGCCATTGTCAGATCTTATGCTGGTGCAGTGGCTCTGGGTTCATGCCCGGATCCAGGTCTGGGAGGAGATCCACCAGGACACCCAGGGTTTGTTTGTGATTAGGAACAAGGCACTGAATGTCCGTTTACAAAGGTTTTCTCTTTGTGTCTTCACAGAGATGAACATGCTGTATGCATGCTTTTTTGTTGACATATTTTTGTTACATATGTTCTATCAAAACTTTGATTGTGTCGCCTTCATTATACAAAAACAGATTGTTGGTTGCCATTCTACCCAGTGTTTGATGCTTTGCATGCTTGTGGGAAGATAATATTTCACTTGCTCATTCCTCTTTAACCTCACACTCATTCCTCGCATGGAGAGAAAACCCCTTACTTCTAAATTCGGGATCAGCAAGATGTGTTGAGGTCCAGGGAGCACTGGATGTCTGTGTTTTTCCTTGTATGAGAGGTTTAAAAGGCTTCTGTGTGTGTGTGTTTCACTATGGGCTGTCTCTGTGTGTGTGTGTGTGTGTGTGTGTGTGTGTGTGTGTGTGTGTGTTACACTGTCAGCTATGTGTGGCTCCCTGTAATTAGCAGTTGAAAGGTGAAGGTGGCTGTCCAGTGAATGACAGCTCACTGCGGGGCCCCTGCACTCATAATGGAGGCCTCTCTCCAACAACCTTGATTTATTTGAGCCCAAATGGAGTGCTAAACAGGGCTAAATGCTGCTCAACACTGATCCTCCTGTCTGCATGAGCTCTGCCATTAATGGCCAGTGCTCTGAGATCTGGAGGTATGTGCGTCCATGTACATGTGTCTGTTTGATGCCAGGTTCAAAAGGGACTCTCAGGTACTACTTCTGTTTGTGTAACCTGTGAAAGGCCTTAGGGAGTTCCTGTTTTTCTTCTGCTGCTTTTTTCCTTTTCCCCCCTCTTCATCAGCACTTATAAGTCTCATTCATAGTCAAGATGGGCATAGGCACAAAGAAACATTGATGTAGAAGCTTAGATTAGATCTGATTACCAAGACGTTAAATGCCAATACTTCTTGCAACAGTGACTGCCAGAAAATCTCATAATCATGCAATTAAAATGAGTCTCGATTTGTTTTTATCAAATTCAGTACAACATGTATTTCCAAGACTAAAGGCCCGTTCGCACCAAGAATGATGATTGCATTATTCGTTCTGTTTATTATAAGCGCTGCAGTTTTGTCGTCTATCATTTTAAATGCTAAACTCTTAAAGCAGGATAAAATCTTATTGGCTGCCAATCTTCTGGAAGTTATTCTAATAATATTATGTCTCTGTGCCGTTATTGTTAGGATTAACATTAGACTCTTAGTTATCGTATTTTCCCGCATATAACCCGCGGGTTGTACCAGACTTTACAAACCCCGCGGGGGGGTGCGGGCTATATAAGGGTGCAGGTTATATCACAATTTTTTTACACATAATAATATTTCAATATATTTTGTTAGGGACTAAGGACGTAAGTTTTTTTTTTTTTTTTGCTGTATTTTCTTTCTTGCGAGGGTTGTTGTCTCTGGCGCTTGTACTATCACTCTGACAGCTGGCGCTGATTGGCTGTCTGACCTGTCAATCATGCAAGAAGACGTGATTGGCTGTGCTGCATGAGGGCGGGCTCTTCTCATCTCATCAGATGATCAACACCTGTAGAATCGCTTCTTAAGGGACGAGCTGCTGCACAGCGGGAGAGACTGCTTTTTCTTTTTCTTCTGATTCTGACTTTTTTGTTTGTTTTCTTATTGTGTGAATTTCGCGCACAAGCACTGTGTACCGAGCCTGAACAGTTATGGATAATTGACGTCATGCGAGCAACATTCAAAATTTGAAATGTGACTTTACACAAAAAAGTTCAGCAATCTATGGGTGCGGGTTATACCAACGATTTTTTTATACAAAACCCCAAAACCCGCGGGCCATATGAGGGTGCGGATTATCTGTGTCTGCAGGATATATGTGGGAAAATACGGTAATAGTTATTGTCCTTGGTGTGAACAGGCTTTAAGGGGACTTTTATGCCAATTTTATGCCTTTTTTAGCAGATGTGGTATAAGTCTCAGGTGTCCTCAGTATGTGTCTGTGAACTTGCAGCTCTTTTATCACACCATGCCATAAATGCCACTTTTTGCATGCTTTTTTTTTTTAAATGTTGTATGTATCTTTAAACGCAAATGAGCTCCTCCTCCCCGCCACCTTTTCCAGAAGAGTGCGGAGCCTGTACAGCTCGTGCCTCTGATACTCCGCCAACAACAAAACTGGAGAAACCGTATGGGGCCGTTTCTACCCTCAGGGGAGGGGCTAAGCTAACAATGGTGGGCGGGGTCTGTTACACTGTGACATCACTATGTATAGGAAATGTGAACGTCTCATATTGAGAACCTATTTGTGAAGAAGAAAAAAGGAGTGGGTGGATATTATATAGGGTGGTTGCGTACACACTGCTGATACACATTTATGTTTAAAAAGCATATTATAGGGAATTTTGTGTAATATGTATCCTTTCATTTGTGGTTGGAAATCTGTAAGCGCAGCTACAAAGGGTCAAAGATTATTGTAATTCTTTTACAAGAAAATACTATTCCACACTTTCTACTTGGTTTCATTCAATTTTACTTGTATTTTTTGTTTACTTTACACTTGCTAGCAGTTTCTGAGTGATTTATTTATTTATTTTTTCAGTGCAGTAGGCAATAGTTACCTTCAAATGTCTATACCATTAAATTGCATTAGTTTTTATTCAGGTTGCTTTAGCGGTGTGACGAAATACTGTATATCATGGCAATGATACAATGTGTGTGTGTGTATATGTATATGTATATATATATATATATATATATATATATATATATATGGTATATAAATGTGTCCAAGTAGCACTGGACCGTTTTTTTGTACTGATTTTGGTCATATCACCCACCCATAATAGTTTGACTTACTTTGGTGAACAAGAAACTACTTTAACATTACAGTAACTGACCTGACTGAATAAGCTGATAAAACTCTTGTGGCTGAATTGCGTTCTCACAAAACTGCAACTGCAGGGCTTTTCACACTTGAACTAGTTAACCCTGGGTCATTCTAAACCCGTGTTAACGGCATCCTGGTTTATCTTGCTTCCCGTTTCACACCTGGGGTTAACAATTAATCATAGATATTCATAAGCTTTTGTTTCACACTATACATTCCTAAACCCTGGTTTAACATCCTTATTTATATATTTTCAGTGCCCGTGTCATTGATTGGATGAATGCTGCTCGCAACCTGTGTACATAAAGGTTCTAGCACTTCCCATCCTCATTATACATTGGCGACTGTAATATCAAGAGCTCCACAGCAGGGTTTCATAATCTCTGTAAAAAGTGGTGCTAACACTGCTTCTAAATTATAAGTGTGAAGTGTATTCTCATTTGCGTTTCTTTCTGCATGTGCAGATTTGTTTGTTGTTATTAATTGGACCGATTCAGAGATGGACAGTCCTTGTTTTACGTTTTTAGCATCTTCATGTTGGGGAACGTTTACTTTACATTTTAAAGGACAGTTTTCACTTCAATACAAGCTACTAAATAAACAGTAATGATGTATTACTAGTTCCTTATATGGGCCTCTTACTTCTACAAGGCCCAGTGGTTCTCGAGTAAACCCCTAACTGCCGCTGATGCCTTTGGCATAGGTTTGAGTCGTGACTGGGTTTTCTTTCAGTCTTGTCTGACTCAAATGAGGCAGAGAAACATCACATGAGCAGTAGTCTGATATGAGCCGCTGCTACAGAACCAACCGGAGAGTGATACTGCAGCTCAAACCCCACTGTATTTTTATGATTAAGACATAGCCATGGGTTTTCCTTATGCCACGTGTGTGAGGTAGAAGGTGCATATGTTAGAATGAAGTACATGGATTCAGCAGAAGCAGAGATTTTCTAGAAATGTATTCCATTGCTGAAAACATTTTTTGTTTTGAGACATAACTGGACATGAATGGACATAACTGCCAAAACATCTTTTTGTTGTATTTTTGAATGGCGTATATGGAAATAAAAATTAAGAGCAACAGCGGAGGCGACGATTATTAATACAGTGGAATCCACTTATCTCGACTCACGGTTAACTCACCAATATATTATGGCGACATTTTTGAAGTGGAACCGGCAAACTCCCTATTTGTCTTATTATTTTCTTGTGGGCTATGTCGATGTTTTTATGTCGCCGAAATCTAATGTCTCGAGCACAAAAGAGGGACAATTTCGCCATTTCACATGGTTATCTCGTGACTAATTAGCATACCTAGTTCACTGCGCATGCGATGAGTTTGCGTTGCACGTGGATCGCGGTCCGCTCACTTCAATGACGGTTCACTCCCTGTCGTTGATCTCATCTGAGGGATAACGCGCTGTAGCATCCCGCACGTGATTTTGTGAGTAATCTTTGTGTTTGCATTGTTGGAGAATATAATTAAAGGTTTGTATCAAGAATCGAAGGTGGTTTTTATTGTGGTGGTTTTACATATGCCTTTTGTTGTTAGCAAACATACACAGTACAGTGTATGTAAACATTTTTTTTGATGAATTCTGATCGCTTCATCAAACAAATCGCGGCAACACTGTTGTGTGAAAAGACACCAAAAACACGAGCATCTACATTCTCATTTAATAACTCACATCATGTACATCAATACATTTTCATTTTTCGTTCATGCGAGGGTTGTTGTCTTTGGCGCTTGCAATATCACTCTGACAACTGGTGCTGATTGGCTGTCTGACCTGTCAGTCATGCAAGAAGACGTGATTGGCTGTGCTGCCATGAGGGCGGGCTCTTCTCATCTCATCAGACACGTTTCTTAAAGGGACAAGCTTTTTCTTTTTCTTCTGATTCTCACTTGTTTTTTTTCTTATTGTTTGCGGGTTATTTGTGGGAAAATCGGTAATATATGTTATATGGGTTGCCTCGATCATCGGTTATCTCGTAGCTTTTTTGCAACCCCCGAGGCCGTCGACCTCCACTGTAATAAGTAAATAATGGTTAAACACAACATTTTTGGTCCAGTTAAATTCTATGGCTATCATTGTCCATCATTAAAATTTAGGATTCAGTCATGTAATTACATTTAAATACTATGCATTGTGTTCATGGCAGCATGAAAAAATTTAATCGTACAGTACAATATACAATACAGAGATAGCAAGCAAAGCGCACTCCCTTAATATTCAATGAATCTGTCAATCACTTCCATACTCATGAAAATACATTTAATACAATTCATGAGGCTGTCTGCACTGCACAACAGATCTCTTTCTTTGCTGATAACTGCGTTCGGTTCTAATGAAAGGGGGTTTCTGAACTTGAATCTAGTGCTGAACAAAAGCTCCAGGGTTTTTAGCAGTGTGTGGATTCTGGCCAGTTTAAACGCCTCTGATTGGCCCTTGCGTTCACATGCTCTGAAAACACTTCTATGATTGGCTACAAAACTCAACGCTGAGTGAGTGAAACTTTTCTGAACAGCCCCTTCAGATATACAGTGTCATTCTCTTCTCATTTTACCCCTTCATGGTGTATAAAGCAGTGTTTAGAAGTGGTAACCGCTTTATTTTCTGCTGTTTATTTTCCATTTATATATAACACGCACGATATTTATGCACAATTGTGAGTTTTATCATTTTATAAAACTTTTGTTTCTTTTTTTGTCAAAACCTTGATGTTTTGTTGGTCATTTTACAGTTTAGCGCATTACCATTGACATCAGTGTTGTTTTAAAACAACATTGTTAGCACAATCTTGAAATACATTTAGAAATACTTTCTCTACCTGTCATATAAATCACTTATCATACATACTTCAGTATAGCTTTCTTTCCCCTTCATTTAGTTTCTTTTAATATCACATATTTGCTCAGGGTGAAATTTATATACGATATTGGCTGTGTGGGAGGCGTTCGGTCGGACCACCTGTAGCCTTTGGCTCCGTGTCAGTCATGACAGCTGCTTGGGATTTTGGTTTTATTCACCGTTAAGCAAGGCTCCGGTTTGGGTTTAAGCAGTTAGCAGAACGCTTGAGCGCCTGCCAGATTTCGATCCAGTTACGTGAGGTGCAGCAGAAGTCCACCCAAAGCTGACTGCAGTGTAGCTGCATGGGAGAGCAGAGCTGGCACATTTATGCTCTACAGATGCACACAGGAGTGCACTTACATCCGACACAGTGCCAGGAACCATTTATTCCTAAGTTGTCAGGGTTACACGGGGAAAGTACATTTTACATGCATGGTTTATGGGAGTTTATATTGATTGTGAATGACATCCTTTGCTACACTGAACTGTTGCTACGATACTCACTGTGCCTGTGAAATTTCTGCTGACATGGCCAATGAATCTGCCCTGATGGTCAGCCATTGAAATATTACAGTGTAGCCATGTAAAAGATCGTTTCGGTTAAGAAAAAGTGAAATGTACCCAAGAATACATTGTTCTGAATGGAGCCGTGCGAAGAGATGTTGTGTTGACCCTTGATTGTTTCTAAAAAAAATGAATTAAAGAAATCGGGAGGAAAAAAAAATACCACACTGTACGGACAATATAAAAAGTCTACACTCCCCTCTTAAAATCATAATCCTTTAATGTTGAAATGGAATCCTAAACTAATAACTAAAAACCACAGACGTTTCAGATTAAAAAAAAAAACTAGTAGTAACTAACTGCAAAAGTATTCACCCCCCTTTATACTCATTTGAAGCAGCGTTACAGGAGTCTGTCAGACTGACACAGCTTGACTTGGGAATATTCTCCCACTCTTATTTGTTCCAGATCCTGCGGTCACCCCTCTTCTGTATGATTCAGGTCTGGCTAGGCCATTCCAAACATTCATCTTTCTTTGCTGAAGCCGTTCTTTTGTTGATTTTAGATGCGCGTTTGATGAATGTTGAAAGTTCTTTTATTTTCAGCTTTCTAGCAGAGGCCAGAACGTTCTGTGCCAAAATCGACTGGTACTTGGAGCTCCTCGTGCTTCACTGAAGCCCCAGTTCCAGCTACAGGAAAGCAGCCGAAAGTGTGATGATACACTACTATGATGCAGCATGGGTATTCTGTTCTTCTGCTGATGTGCCAAATATCATCTTTTACAAGAGTTCAGTCTTGGTCTCATCAGACCACACATTTATTCCCATGATTTTGGCAGACTGGAAATGTGTTTTTGCAAAGTTTAGCTTGAATGTTTTTTTTTTTGTCAAAAAAGGCTTGTGTCTCAAAGCCCAACAGATAAAGAATAGTGTAGATCAAATGTAGGGATCAACCAGTACTTTCCAGAGAGAGCTGCAAGTCTTTTAATGTTACTGTCGGCCTTTTGACTCTCTCGCTGATGCAACCTGTTCTTGACAATGCCATTTTCTTTCTTGTTAAGGACCGTCTTCACTGTATTCCATGCTAGATTTAATGCCTCGGAAATGTTTTTGTAGCCTCTCCTGAGTGACGTCTTTCAACAGTGAGATCTCATTGATGCTTCACAAGCTCTTTGTGTCCCTTGAGTCTTAAAGGAGCAGCAACCAAGATGAAATCTCACAAGAACAGCTGATATAATTGGAGTTAATCTGAGTCAGTTCAGGTGTGCTTTATAAAGGGGGTGAAGACTTATGCAATTGCATTATTACGTTTAAGTTTTTTCTCTGAATTGCCACTGGTTTTTAGTGGTAGGGTTTATAAGGTCACAAAAAGCAGTGTGTAGACTTTTGATATCCACTTTAAGACTAAAATCAGAAGGGTTCTACGCCGTGGTTGACCCCGCTGCACCCGTTGTCTTTGGCAACTGTTGATACAGTGTCTGACATGAAGACTTGTTATCTTTAATCCAAGCTGTCGTCTGCCTTCTGTGAAAAACATACACAATGCGGAGGACACAACTCCACAAACAAACGATTTATCTTCATCTCTTCATAATGCCGAACCTTTAGAGGAACAGTTTGTTTATTTTTTGCTTTGTGAGAGAGTTGAGACAAAGATTAAACGTTATTGTGTGTTCTTTGTTGCGCTAAATCTGGATCTAGGATAAAATGTTGTGTGTGTAGAGAGAGGTAAGTTTATTTGTATAGTTCTTTTACAGTGCATGTTGTTTCAAAGCAACACCATAGATTTTAACGTTACATATAGAATCTAATCATCACATCTTTTTTATTCTGAGAACTGATGCTCTATTAGTCCTCAAGGTGAAATAGTCTAAAAACACTGTGTTAAAAACAACCCTTTTTTGGGTCATTCTGGTCAAAAGAACCCTAACAAACCCAGCGTATGGTTGTTTTGGCCTTGATGGGTTGGTTTAAAAGTTTGACCCAACATGCTGGGCTGTTTTTTTCTGCTTTGCTTACAAAATTCTTTTTTTGCTTATTTAAAATTAACCTAAAATTGGCTGAAAATTAAAGACATTTTAATGCAGTCTACACCCAGAAATGGACAAAAACAGGCAAAATTAAAAGAAATAATATTAATATGACTGAGGGGAAAAATCCAGAATATAATGGCAAACCAACAGTTATGCAGCTTATAATTCAACAAAATTAACTTTTAATAGTTCAGTGAACAGAGACTAAATTTGAATAGGAATTTATTTATATTTTTTTCTTCTGCCAACAAAATCATTATAAGCAAATTATAAGACTTATAACCGACGCACATACTGTACCTTTTAATAAACATTGAGAGTTCTAAATAGAATTTGTGTTATAGCAAATCAACATAATTTTTCAGTTAAGATTTTGGTGCGAGTATTTTAAAACTTTCCTTTAGCTCAATCAGTAGAGCATGGCGCTTGCAACGGCAAGGTCATGGGTTCGACTCCCAGGGAAAGCAAGAACTTTCAAGTGTCTGCCAAATGCATAAAAATGTAAAAGAACGCACTCCTCACTACTGGCAGTTTCAAAGTTCTCTCTCCTACATCATGAGCAAAGTGTTCAAGAACTATTCGTGCTCCTGCATGCTCTCTTTCTTTGTCTGCTTCCCAACCCAGCACTGTTGGGTTAAGGTCCTCATATCCTTCAAACAAGCAATCTGCTGTATAAATAAACGTCACAGGACTTTCCTAGAGTGCCATAGAGCTCGTGCAAACACATCTACGTTGCTGTGATCAGATGCTTCTCTTGTGCTTCATGAAAGTTCTTGCCGTTTTGTTGTTTATTTTGTTGTTTATTTTGTTATTGAGAGGAACTCGTGCAGCACATAGTCATCTAACCGCGGGTTCGCTAACAGTATATCGCTGCTCATGTGCCTCAATCTCCGTTTTACCCATGAGTGAAGAACAAACACGAACTTCGCCATGAGTGTATCGGAACCTTTACTGATTATAAACGATTATTAACAAGATGGGCCGACTCAACCCAGCTTCCTTTCCCAACGGTCTTAAACTAGCATTTGGCATTAGCATTTAAACTTTTTTTTATAGTAAATGCTGCCTGTTAGAAGTCTTTACACACAAACTGATCTTGAGGTTTATGTGACTGATATATCAACATTACAGTCTCCAACCGTCTGAGAACTTGAGAACTCTGCCTCATATTGCTTTAAAAACCCAAACATATTAACAAGTGAACTGTCAAAGTCAAATAAATGACTCTTATGCAACTAATATTTGCAGCTGCATTTGTGATTTTGAAACAGTCACTCTTTCATGAACTCTTTCTTGATTCAACTCTTGAGTCATGTGATGTTTCCATTATTTTGTCCACAGCCTGTATATATTTCCTGTCCTTCTGCTTTTATATTTGTCAGTATAAATGACAGGTTGTGGTTCCTTCAGGGGGGTCAGTGTGTGGAGGTGGGCTGGTTTCTCTCTGGGAGGTGAGGTTTAACTGTTGATTACAGACTTTTGGATTGTGTCTGCTGAAATGACTAGAGAAAGCTCACAGTAATGAAAGGGCTGTTTGTAGACTCACGGCTTCTATATATGGAACCGTGAATAACCTAGCCATGAATACACAAACAACCGGACCGTCTATTTCTGAAATCCTGCCCAAATGCTGGTCTTCTTTTTTCTGTTGCTTGATAGAAGTTGAAATGAGTTGAAGTACCTATTCCACACCACTTGCTTTACCTTGTGGAAGCCCATCTCTCTTTACTCACTGCTGAGTAGGAAACTACTCTTTCGCCTACACATTACACTCCATTACATGGCATCGAGACCACTTAACTCTGTACAAATAGGAAATAATAGTAAGAAATTGAACATTTAGACAAAATACAGACTTAAAAATACAAAATGTATCTAAATAATGGTTGAAGATCAAAGTAAATTGTCCTTAATTTGTCTTCCGGGAAACATTTTCTGTTGTTTCCAAAGAGTACGAAAGTTTTCACCCTCGGCACTTAATGCATCAGTGAATGTTTGAACCTTTGATTTTTATTTTATTTTTTTATATATACCGTATTTTCCGCCCCATAAGGTGCACCGGATTATAAGGCGCAGTCTCAATTACGGGTCTATTTCTGTTCTTAATCCACACATAAGGGGCACTGTATTATGAGGCGCATGCTAAAACATACGGTCTACAAAAAAAGTAACGGAAGCAAAACAGTGAGTTTTATTGAACTTTATTCTAATTTATAACAATACACTCTGACTTGTTTCCGGTGAAAAATGTACCAGTATACGATAAAAACCACCTTCGATTCTCGATACAAACCTTTAATCATATTCTCCAACATTGCAAACACAATTTCACTCACAGCGTAAACAGTCGCAACACACATAAACACATTTGCCCATAACAGTCATTTCGCTCTGACATGGTTCTGAAAAGTATTCCACACGCGATTACTATGGTTTCGCGGCTGCACGCCACTGTGCCACAAGAGTGAGTGAAGCGTCATTGGAATGAGCGACCATACCGACTGTGATGCACGTGCAACGCTTTGGATAAAAGTGTCTGCCAAATACATAAATTGCCAATAAAATGTCTTAGTAAGGTGCTATTTAAATCCTTAGTTTTATCATCAAAGCTTTGTACAATACAGTGCAGTTATTATTGAGAGATGAACAAATAAAGCTTCTTATTTGATACTCCAAAAAATTATGAATGGATAATCAAGTAACCCATAGTCCAGTAAGTGTTCATCTTGAAATTTCAATAACAATATCGGAATATCATAATGTTGACCATTTAGAGGGCTTTTTAGGGTAAGGATCTCCTTTATCCATTTTGGCCTGAATGTCCAAAATAATGGCATCAAAAAGTTCAGAATCTTCTTTAATTTCACTCTGGTTTAATATCATCATTTCCTACAATGAACTGTGATACAAATGGACCACAGAACAGATAGTGTTGTCTTTGTGTTTGTTTGAGATACAGTTTTTATGAAGTGTGGTTCTCTGTTTGTTTAGAGCAGGGCTGTCCAGTCCAGGAATCTAACCCCCATTAAACACACCTGAACCCGCTTATCAAGGTATTTAGGCTTACTAGAAATGTCCAGCCAGGTTGTAGCTAAACTCTTCAGGACCTTGGCCCTTCAGGAGCAGGTTTGAAACATCCTTTATCCAGAGAATGTGTTTCCAGAGCTCCAAAAACCAGGGGCATTGAGCAGATATCCAGCTTGACACATGGAGATGTTTGGCAAAGCTAGTGATGAACAGCTCTTGAGCTGAGGTTCTTTTCTTTTTAGAGACGGGAAGTTGGTATTACTTTTTAGAGCGAAACAAACTCAGGACAGATGTACTGTGAGACTTTTTGGCTGAATTGTTGCTCCACTGTGTAGTTCTGCTGCACAATAGCAGTGCTTCCATCTCTCTCTAACAGAACAGAAACATTATGAACTGGCTCGTCTGTGACAGTTTGATGCTGACTGCCAATGAGCTCAAGTAACACCCTGCTGCAGATGTGTGTGCTGTTGCATAGCTGTGTGTACCGAAAGGCATTGACATTTAGCACAAAAAGGTGAAATTTCACCCTGCGAGCCTGTCATGTTGTGGTGGAATGGGAAGGGTCCCAGGACAGACCCCTGGGGTACTCCAGAATCCATGAATGCAGAGTGTGGTACAGGTGCCTCGCAGAGTTTTATGATTTGTCAAATCACGATAAAAGAGCTCAAGGACTTGTAGAAGAAGCAAGAAGAGGCTTTTGTTAACACTGTTGGTTAGTTTTAGTGTAGGCCTTAATGAAGGTGGTGTATTATTTTCAAATGTGACAGAACATTAACCTTTTAGCTCCACTCACTAGACAGTGAATTTCTGAACTGCTGAGGTACATGCTACAACCAACGTAAAACACACTGCCAGATTCACGTTTCATCTGGGATAAAACTGAATAGCACTAATCACTGGACATTTCACTTGGAAATTATGAAACTTGCAAAAATTAAAGTCTCATTTGCAGTGTGGGCTGAATTTGTATTGCTTCCCATAGACAAAGTTCATTGGACATTTAGCATCGCATGTGCTTCCAGTGAGGGACGCTCAGTTTGAAGCTTGTTTTCTTGAGTTACTGACATTACCAAGCTACCTGGACAGCTGTGAAAAACATTTGCGTATGATTTAAGTGCATAATGCCAACAAGTAATTGCACCATTACTTTGTGGTGACAGTGTGGATGAGAGCGTTTAAAAAAGGACCATAAACAACATCACTTTGTCTGTTCACCACTCATTGAAATGTGTTTCAAAGTGAGTATGTGGCACATGATCATAAAGTGTTTTGAGCGGCTCGGTTCACAGTAAACGCTTTCCAGGTGCGCTGAGTTTAAATTGCTTATTAAGTGCACCAACTTTGCTTTTTCACGTTTCCAACATTTTTGTGGACAGAAAATTACATTTCACAAACTTTGCGGGGGCAAAAACTTTTGTTCTCAACTAGGCAAAAGCTTTTTTCAATCCTAAGACTTGACTGTTTCATTTCACTGTGTGAAATGTAAAATTCATTCGTTCTTGTTTTGGTTTTTTGGTAATAACATTTAAAAAACAAGTTAAGCTTTCTGAAGCAGTTATGACACCTGCTTAACAACAGAAATTCTTCATCAATAACGACTAAACGGAGGTGGAGGGAAGTCTCTTGTTGGTGCCACCCGCAGAGAAGTGAGGGAAAAGGTGGATAATGAGCCGTTTTCCCAGGTAGACAGAACACAAGAGACACAGAGTGGCGTGTTTATCAGACATCTTAGTTGTCTCTATAGGTTGCCAGATACTATCATGCCCTTAGTCTTCCTCAACTCTCTTCAATGGATGAGTTTATAAACAAGAATTGTCTTTTCCAGCATCTCTCTATCCATCTAAATGTAATCTCTGCGCCATGACTAAAAACAACAATGGGAGCTGTCTAGGATCGCTTGCTGGTACAGATGAATATCTCTTGTGTTATCAATCTCCCCAGATTTCCCTCCACACAGAAGACTTTCTTACACACACACACACACACACACACACACACACACACACACACACACACACATACATTCATGAAAAGCTATTTTACATATACGTTTTTTTGTACAATGACTTTAAAGATTATATATATTAGAACTTTCTCTCGGTCAAAGAAGCCTGAAAATAAATATAGTTTCTGGAAAAAAATAAATGAAACAGCTCAAACATTGATAATAATCATATATGCTTCTGCAGCAAATCATCATATTAAAATGATTTGTGAAGGATCATATGACACTGAAGACTGGAGTAGTGATGCTGAAAATACAGCTTTGATCACAGGAATAAATTACTTTCTACTGTATATTCACATAGAAAACAGCTGTTTTACATTGTAATAATATTTCACTGTTTTTACTGTGGTTTTGATCAAATAAATGCTTCCTTGGTGAGCAGAAGTGACTCCAAACTTTTAAACGGCAGTGTATATTTACATATAAGTGACACTTATGCTCGTGTGGCAGATGGAAAATATTATACATTTATAAGAGTTCTGGAAGAATTTTTGTGGCCAGAGTTTGAAATCTAAATCAAATTTCACTTACGGTAATACATGTCAGATGTTGGTTAGTGGGATTTGCATAAAAATTCTGAAGCACATTTTTTAAATAGTTTTGCTTTGTGACATTATTTTCTTGACCGTATATTTGTCATTTGACCATTTGTCAAAAAAAATATGATGCCACTATGCAAGAATCTAAATGGT
Organism: Rhodeus uyekii; assembly: GCA_037043235.1. Lineage (NCBI taxonomy): Eukaryota > Metazoa > Chordata > Actinopteri > Cypriniformes > Acheilognathidae > Rhodeus > Rhodeus uyekii. The sequence continues at coordinate 6,409,421 of JAWRVZ010000011.1, read as the reverse complement.
CCTAAATGGAAGACTTGGATATTTTTGGTTTCAATGCCAGTTTAAGCAACATTGTTGATGGCATGACCGATTTAACTGAAAGCGTATCCTAAAATATGTTCTTGTCACTGTTTTTTCTCAAGCAAGTTTATAAAAACTCCTTCGTCCAATCCAAACAAGGCCAAAATATCAAAATTTGGTGTGCGCGGTTAATTCGTACACTACTGAAAAGTATGTGTTCTTTTTGTTTTATAAAGCGTTTATTTTGCCTTGAGCTCCCCTCGTGGCCCCTGCTCTTCCCTGGGCAAAGGGGATCCACGACCTCCAGACCATGAGGAAACCATGCAATATCTGATGAATCTGATCACCAGAACATCTGACGATGAAGCTTCAACAACCCTCTCTCTCCTGAAGGTGTGAACAGAACCACTGACTACAGGCGTCCCACGAAAAACTATAAAAAGCCCTGTTTATTCTGACTGCACAGATATTTCGGTCTCTCTACTTCTGGCTTCGTCCCTCAGGGAACGAAGTATTTTCTTGCCTGTCTTTGGCTTTGGCTGGAGTTTGTTTTGGGCTCGAAATGTTATATTTCAGAATGGTTTGGGGTATTTTTAGAGTATATAATTTTTGCAGAATGTGCCCATGGGTAATTGGTGACCGCAGCGATGGGTCTAACGGTCTCCCAGCTGTTTCATGTCTGCTTTTTTCCAACCAATGGCAAATTTTAGCTCTTCAAGATAGTGGTTTTTAATCTAACTCATCTTAAGTGATACTTACCATTGTGCATAATGAAAACCCACTTCCTGTGTCTCCATTTTTTTCATTTTCTGCTTTAAATAAAGTACTTAATCACAGTATTTAAAGTTGAAATGTAAATTGCGCTCATCTCTTCTCTCCTATCTTGTTGTATATCCGAGTGAAACGGTTTAGGAACAAGAACAAATCTTGGCGAGGACTTGGTTTTGTCTGTTGGGAATTGATTGGATGGTGACCTTAAGTCGCATTTGATTTCACGGTGACCTTAAATATTGTTCTTTACTGAACAAGCTCAAGAAATGCCTCGCATCTTTTCCGATTCTTGTCTTTCTCTTCTTCATCCAGCTGTTTCTCTCTGTTCGTGTTAAACGTGCTTTTGTTTTTGTTCAGCTGGCATCAATCAGCTCTTGCACTCTCACTCACAAAAGCTCCTTCAATGAAGCTCTATTTAGATTGGCTGCTCAGTCCTTTTTATCAATATACACTGATCTTTAATAGCAGATGTGTCTCTCAAACACTGTTTCATTGTGTTTTGCGCCGTGTTGTTTCAGGCAGAATATGATTGACCGTACAGGTGAGTTGGGCTGAACAATCTGTTGATTGTCAATCTGTATTATGGTTGGACTTTTTGCTGTCTTCTGATATATGACGCTGTTTTCTTTTTCCCCTCATTCTGTTTATATTCACTCATTTAGCTCTTTCAGCAGCCTCTCATATCTAACTCATTTCATTGAACTTTATAAGAAAAGGTCTCAACGCGGCTTTAAGCGGCGCAATAACGGCTCACTTTACCTCACACCGTTCGAGACCCACTTTATTTTTCAGATTTGCTCATGGCAAGAGACATCTTATGGTGAACTTTACCTAACCTGTCATGACAAAGCCTTGCTACACGATTGTCAGGAGCATTTTCATTCATGCTAATCTAATGTGAGAAAAACTTGCTAAGACAAATTGTGTCTGCGTTTCAGATTATAGCGTTGGCAGACGAAGCCGAAGAAAACCGGGAGCGTTTGATCCAGGCGTTTGTGCGCTTGCAGAGTGCCACTCATCTGCTCATCCTGCTGCTGTCTCTGTGGCAGGGGCTCAGCCCAGAGCAGACCGGCATCCTGGAGGCCACCCTACTGCCACTGCTGCAAGACACGCCACAACTGGTGAGAGAACGCACACCAATCCAGTAGCTTTGTGTAATCTGAAATTCCACTTGATCCAGTTGCTGGAAATCTTCCCGTACACCACAGCTCTTAGGCCACGTCCACACAAAGCCGGTGCATTCCCTATCCCATCATTTTTTTTCCTCGTTCTAAAAAAAATTCCGTAAACACGGCATCGTCTCCAGAAATATCTGCGTACACACGAAACCACTAAAACCGACTGAAAACGGTGAAGTATATATGCCAGACCAGTATGGGCCGCTGTAATCCTGCCACAGATACACACTATTCACAGAGAAGAAGACTTTGAGTATGCGCATAACCTTGTGATGACAAAATCGTTTCACAAAATAAACGGATTGGCTGTACATACGAAAACCGCAAGGGTGTCGTTTTCAGATTTATCCACTTTAGGTTTAAAAAAATAGCGGTTTCAGTTTCCCAAAACGCCGGATCCGTGTGGACGAAACACCAATACGAAAAAAAATTTTTACGTATACAGTGATGTGCGTCTCCGTGTGGACGGGCCCTAAGACTGCACTCAGCCCATTAATGCCTGCCTTGTGCTTTGAATATATTTTTTTTTTACAGAATTCATATTTTCTTGTTTTATTTGTCTTATCTTATTAGTTCTGTGTATAGAATGAGTAAGATATGGCTAATTAATTTTTAATTACTCTAGCTTTATTATATTGCCCCCCCCCCCCCCCCCCAGCACAAAAGTGAAACTCCACCTATGGTGTTGAGCAATCTCTTTCTAAAACTGCCTTAGTTTTAGAGAAAGAGAGGTAAAGAAAGGAGCTTATCCTTTTGGTTGTAAAAGGAGAAGAGTACATTTTGAGAGAATATATCAATGGAAACAAAGCCACAATTAATGATTGTCTCCCTGCAGGAATCGAGCTTCTCTAGGTCGACTGACCTCTTTTTACAGCTTATTTCTTTAAAACCAAAATTGTCCCTCTCAGCCAGTAGAATTCCTGCAATGCTTTACCTAAGTTTCAAAGGCTCCAGTAATGTAGGATCTGTCTTCTGATATGGTGAAAACAGACTTCAGTGTCATTGTGTTCTTCCTGATGTCAGTCAATTCATTCTCACATGTGCAGGCTTGTCTTGTCACTTGTTGCTTTAGGAAAACTTTTGTTTCAGATGTCTCAAAAGCAGCTCATTAGCTCACTAAGCACTTTTTTGTCATATAATAGCCCCTCTTCCACTTTACAAGGAAAGCTTTGGCAGTTTTTTTGTTTTTTTGGTCAATTAAGGACTTTTCAATTGTTAAGTGTTTACTACTCAAGCTATTTACCATACAAAATGGCACATGAAAGCGCACAAGCATGCAAAATGGGATGCACCTGTAGATTAAAAATGAAATTAAAATTAAAAAACATAATATTTATTGTGCATTTCCACCTTTCATGAACTTTTAATTAAAGGGACAGTTCACCATAATTTCTCACCCTCAATCCAAACACATAAGAATTTCATTCATCTTCGGAACACAAATGAAGATCATTTTGTTGAAATCTGAGAGCTTTCTATCCCTCCGTAGTTCATAAAGAGATCGTAAAACGAACCCAAATTTTATGAAAAGACTCAATCATTAATCTTTATATTACGAACAGATTTAATTTAGGTTTTTATTAACATTTAAACATTGATCTGTAATGGCGGTAATACCCAAGTATACAGTTTTATCCACAGTCAAATTGATTTGTTTGGACGCCAGACAGATTTTATTATTTTTTAAATTGTTTTATAATTGTATTTATTTCAATAAGAAAATAAACATGCACAAAATGGATTTCTCAATTCCCCCAACTTTTTTGCGTATAGTATAGTGCATTTATTCCGTATAGTAAACTGATGAGCCCAAACTTCAAATAATAAAGAGAACTTTGCACACAAAGGTAATATCAGTCATTTCAAAGTAATTGTCTGTCAAGCTAGTCGAGTACTTTTCATTCACAAGTAAAACTAAAGAGCATAAAACCAAAATCTCCAAACCTCATCAAGCCATTGAGGCTTAAGAATATATGTGTGTTTGGGTGCGTGTTTACGAATGTGATGTTCGTAATTGTGATCGTAGTGTTTCTGATCATGAGCAGAGCAGGCGTGGAGTCACTGACCACGTATGAGCAGATATCGCAGGATTACAGATGAGTGCTTTGGGAACGATGAAGCCAACATACTGAAGCTGGCTTGTGTGACGCTTGTGCATGCAGGTACAAAACGGAAATTCTCCTTTCCTTGACTCACTGGAGCGTGTCCAGAACCATCAGGCCAGAAACCACCATGCGTCATTCGTCAACCCACACTTCATCTTGTTTGCTCCCTCCTTTGCCGGAGATCTTTCTTGGGAATAACGCCTCCTAGATTCGCTATTCTCACCATTTTTATTCACTGTTCTTAGTATTAGTTCACGTCTCTTTTATGCCGATCATGAAAAACGAACAGAAACTTGCAAATCGCTGGCTATGCTACAGATTAGCGGGCATAAACATAATCTCTGAACTGAACCTGCTTGACATGACAGAACAGACCTCATTGGTTCTTAAAGAAGATGCGTAACACGAGAAAGAACCTCATTGGTTCTCGCATGTGCTTAAGCTTCTGTTTACCATAACTCGTGTACGATAATCAATGTTTATAATAATCAATAAAAGCCTAAATTTCAATTTGTTTATCATATAAAGCGATCGTGTGTCTTCAAAAAATGTAATCTTTTGAAGAATCAAGGTATTAGTTGCATAGCTGTATGGAGGGATAGAATGCTCTCATATGTCATTAAAATATCTTGAACAAAGGTCTTTGGGATTTGGAGATGAGGGATTAATTAATGACAGAATTAGAATTTTTTGGTGAGCTATCCCTTTAACTAGCGACTCGAGCCATATCTGGAGACCTCTATAGATGAGCTCTTTTATTGAACAACATAGCAAAGACTCTGAAACACTTCAAGCTAAATCGAAGAATGAACTGGAATGATGTCATTTCAAACAAAATCAAAAAAATTGTTTCAGGAGTTCGAAACAGGTTGCCAGAGTGAACTTTCCGTGAACTCCTTCAAACTCCCATTGGTCTGTGATGATGATGTAATAGGTGGGTGTGGCTCTGAGGCTCCGTATCTGATGCTGTTTAATGCAGTAAAGCGATCTATTGTATAAAATGCAGTATAAATAAACGTGACATGACTGGAGCTGCTGCAAACAAATCCACATCACTGTGATCAGATGCTTTCTGAACTGCTGCTTTCTCACCGCTGTCTTTATTTCATTACTTGTTAATGCCCTAGCAATCACCGCTAACACTTTAGCAACCACAACCCCCAAGCATCATGGTGCTGTGTTTGCACTCTTCAGAAAATATAATAATAAATTATTCAAGTGTAGGATCCTCAGCCAAACCGTCACACACAGTTACATGGAGAGGGTTTGCTACTTAGGACCGTTAAGGACCGTATTCAGATCTCTGAACTCTCTCTAGAAAGACTGTGATTTCAGTGTGCCAAAACACACAGCCGTCATGTCATGTATCTTTTATTACTCAGGCTGGTGTAATCCACTAATTTCCTCCCTTGGAGACGCATATCTGATTGATCAGTGTCTTACTCTTTTCGTCCCTCTTAATATCCCTTGTCTCCTGTGGTCAATAAAGGGCTGGTCTCTGTCATCAGCGTAACAAGGCTGATTACCTGCCATTAGATCTCATTAAGGGCTGTCTGTATGGCGGCACAGTCGACCCACATTCCACCTGCCTGTCAACACTCTGGTCCATCTCTGAGAGCCTCTCCAGCCTGCCTGACGGCAAAAGGGTGGGCTGGAGTTGCTTCAACCCAGACTTATAGACGCGCGTACACACAAATCTCTGTTCACAGGGAGTACATTTCCAGTCATGAGCCATGTGGCAAAGTCTACTTCACAACCCATGCAAAAAAGCATGTACTCACTTAAAATTCCATTTAAAAGTTTATGGCTTGTTTGTATGTACATCGAGTTTTAGATGTGGCTAGAAAAATGGTGGATGGTAGGGAGTGTTTGTGGCTCATGGAATAAAAACATCAGATGAATACAAACAATGGATGAGAAAGTAGTACAAATAAAATAAGACAGTAAGCTAAGGTAAGTGTAAAGAAAAGAAGGAAGAACATTTCTTGTTCTTTTGTACTCTACACGTTAGTTAGTGAGGCAAAATAAATTGTGATAATCATAAACTTTACACTTCAGACTCTGATTCTTATTTTAGCCCCGTTTTTCTCTAGCAGGGCCTTTTTTATTCCGTTTCAGTTGGGGAATTCTTCTCATGCTCTTCCATGTATCCATGTTTCTCAGGGCTGGGAGGAGAGTGTGGATGCAGCCGTCTCTCACCTCTTAAAAACATGTCTGTCACGCAGTCCCAAAGATCAGGCTATCAGCCTGAGCACCGGCCCGCTCACCATCCCAAAAGACACGTCACGTCTGAAGAAACACATCACGCTGCTCTGCGACCGCTTAGGCAAGGGTGGCCGTCTCTCTCTCTCCTCAGAAGCCAATGTCCCTACACCCGTCATGATGCCAGGTCAGTAACCTCGGTTTGGGAGCCGTCATGCATAGAAGACAAGAGTTATGTTTGCCTTGAAGGCTCTCGGTTGTAAAGCTCAAGCCAATACGTTTGAAAAACCTTTTGTTCAAAATGAGTAAAAGAATCATGTGGAGCCCAATACAGAGCCTTGGGGTACTCCACAGATGATCCATGCTGGGATACAGGAGGAGTTCCCACTTTGAAAGTCATAAGCTGCATCCCATTTCAGCGGCTGCATCCTTTGAAGTCAACAAAGGTCGAAGCGAGCGTAGTTAAATGGGACAGTCTAGCCGACTGAGGATTGCTCTAGTCTCCTAGCAACCGCTGTCTTGCTGATAAGGTTTGTGCTGGATTTTTGGTTGAAAGTGATATTCAACTGTCTGACAACAAAACAGGATTCACAGTCTGTCTAAATATGTTTTGTCCATTTATGTACATAATAATGAGTATAAACTATCTATAAAATTCTGGTGAGGTGTTACTGAACATTTGAACTGCTTTCAAAAAAAAGTTGTTTGTATCATTAGATACAAGTTAAGTTAAAACGTTTAAAAGTGTCTCTTTAAAAAAAATCCTATTGTCACAGCACGTTATGAATCTTGTGATCAGGCTAGGCTACGAAGGATCCACTCATTCAATAGTTTTCATCCCGGGTAAAGTCTTTCGTCGTGCCTTTGTGATGCAAATGGCTTTGAAGGATGCAGCCTCTGAATTCAATGTTCTGTATTTAATGTTGGATGAAACGCATGTAGTTAACACTCATGTAGTTAACACTACACTAACACTAATTAACACTTCCTATTTTGCAGCAGTCCAGCTCACTCTGTGACTCCCGCAATGTTTGGGTAATGGAACAGGAGCTTTTTTTTGATAATGATGTGATTACAGTTCCATATCTGAACATGTTAACAAAGATTTCATTCATCTTAAAAGTACACTTGTATTCTAACAGATATTTACATTTAACATTTAGATGTTAGCTGATATTTAGATTTTGGTTTTATCTTTTTTATCACTCCATGAATTAGAACATACTTTCAGAAAACAGACTGAAGAAAATCACCACATTTTAGCCATATTTAAATTTTTTCTGAATATCAAACAGTAGAGCGGGAGGCTCGCAACGCCTAGGTCATGGGTTCGATTCCCTGGGAAAGCAAGAACTGATTAGAATGTCAGTGTGTGTCTTGAATGGATAAAAGTGTCTGCCAAATGCATAAGTGTAAATTTAGGCTAATTATATATGAGCAAAACTGTGCAAAATCCATAAGAAAATAGATGGGAATAAAACTGGAAAGTCTGGTGCTGAAAACAAACAACGATGGTTCTGCCTGTACTGTCTTGCCTTCATAAAGAAACCAGATTTCCCAGCCATAGACACTTGACTTAAGCAAGCAACCACCTAGCAACGACCCAGAATACCTTTGCAACGGCACAGCAACACAACATGCTAAAACCCCCAAACAACTGCTTCAATCACACTGCATTTCCCATGCGAGTTTTGCATACATTTCCTGAAGAATATACAAAGTGTAGCACATTCTCATGTTACGCTCATGCTATTGTAGTGACGAGCAGGGCAACAAGGATCGAGCGAATAAAGCTTTCATCTTCAGAGGACACATAAAACGCCACATATCCCTGTGGAATGTGTGAATGATTAACTCGATGGCTCTGTTATCAGACGCCTGTCCTCCCCGATGTCTCTCTCTCTTGTGTTTGGACCCTGGGTGTGCAGATATGATCCTCCCCTCAGATGGCTGGATGTCTGAGCACACAGAGCATCTGGTCAGTTGCCAGTCGTGTGGAGGAGAATGAGTAACTAATCTCAGAGAATCCTGCTTAAATTGCTTTTGTCTGATGCAGTATGTCTGCAGGAGGTGTTGCTCCATTCCTTCAAGTTTAAAGTCAAACTCCTGACACTCGTTCTCATACGCACACTTGTGGCCTGGCTGTTTTATCTGTCTGATTTGTGTCTTCCTGTCTGCCGAGTCCTGCTCTCCCTCACCCGAACTTGCGTTAAAGTGGTGACATCACATGGAAGGATCGCCACTCTCCCTGAGCACCTGCCTCTGAGCTAATGCTTCAGCGTTCATATTTCTCCTATCAGAAGGACCTGCTGTTTTTCTTTCATTTTTCTGTCTTGTTTATGATCCACTGGAGGTCACGGTTCGTTCATGGAAGAGTCCGTGTTTGGCTCTCTTGTTAAGGTCAAGCTATATTTACAGATTCTTTCTCAAACAATTTAAATAAATCAAATGATCAAATATAAATGCAGTTCTTGAAGTGGCAGCTCAGATTGAATTTTTCTCATTTGATTAAGCATAAATTGTAACAAAAATTAAATACAATTTGTGTTTTCCTTATCAATCCAGTGTAACCCCACACAAACTGCAGTGATTTATAAATGTTTCAATGTTATACCTTTCTGATGACAAAAATAGTTCTTTCAAAATTAAAATATATGTTTATATCTTATATATACAGTAATACCTTGAGATACGAGCATAATCCATAATCCATATCTCAAATCATTTTTTCCCATAAGAAATAACAGGGGAAAAAAAATTATCCCTTCCTGGCCCTCTAAAAAACTCCCTTATTAGTGCTAATAACAATGGGAAAAAAAACATGTTTTTAATTGCTATAGACACACACACACACACAAAATGATAGTATATAAGGATTCCTGTGATATAAAATGTTGTTTTAATTCTGAGTCCTTACCTTCGAGACAGACGATACAGAAACAGCATGAGTGGAGGAGAAGGAGCGAGGTATTACGTAGATAATGCAAACACAATATGGAAGTGAAGTATGTATGTATGTATGTATGTACCTCATATGTATTATTATTGAACACACATAACTCGTGCTGCTCCCAGCATAATACTCGTGAATCACTCGTCTCTCCCAGTAACCCCCAAATAAATGAGGCTTGAGCAGCCCCGAGTGCTCAACTACCGAGCGTCGGCGTCAAATGCTAGAACAGAAGACTCAAATGGACAAATGATAAATGGTTGTCGATCAAGGGTTATGGGCGGAGCTTATGGAGACTAGCCGATACAATGCGTTTTAAAGTCATTTTATTTATTCTATCCCAATTTAAGAAGATCAATTCACACTATTCCCACATTGGGGTGTGCTTAATGAATCCTGTCAAGGCTGCAGAAATCAAGATGGTTCACTCTAATCAAGTTTATGTAATCAAGTTTAATCTAATAATTGCATTTATCCCACTTAACGTGTAGCCTAATATCTTAACAAAATCCAGTTTGAGTATTTTTATTCTAATTTCTTACAGACCCTTGAACTTCAAATATTTGAAAATAAGAATAATTTTTCAGAGATTATTGGACTATGCTTTGACTATTTCAGTTTGTTTTTTCACATCAAAATTTCACAATTCAATGTGATACTTTCTGTTTCTTTTGTAATTGTTTGTGAAATTTACTGGCGATTTCGAAGTGAAAATCGTTCCTGGAGCCGCCGAAGCCCGTGAATTAAAAATTAAATTAAAATCAAGGGCTCAGACGACACTGGTTGTGCTTGGTTTTTGAGTTTTTCTCCATTATTTTGAAATTCATGGCCTTTTTATATTATCACATTAAGTTCAGGCTGCTTGGTTATACTGGGATGTTTTTAGCTTCAGATGCAGGCGCCACATCCTCCTCCGGTCGAAAACCTATGGACTTCTGAAGCAGCAAAACTATTTTAAACAATGCATAATCTGCATTGTGGGTTTGACCATTTGATTTGTCATGCGTGATGCTGATTTGAGCATTTGATTCATAATTTGAGAAATTAATTATAACATTAACTATGACCGGTTTATACTGAATTGATAATGAAAACATCAAATATAAAATGTAATTGTTTTGTTTCAACATCTATGCAGCCAATTTGAGAATTTTATTTATAATTTGAGCAGCCGTTTTTATTTATTATTTGATCTTTTGAGCATTTGATTAATAAATGACACTTTACAATAAGGTTTCATTAGTTAATGTATTAACTAATACAAAAAACACATTTGGCTCAGTATTTGTTCATATTTGTTAGTTTATAAAAGACTAATAGTAACATTTTATGATTTTAATAATGTATTACATTTACATTTCTGCATTTGGCAGACGCTTTTATCCAAAGCGACTTACATTGCATTCAAGACACGCACTGACATTCTAATCAGTTCTTGCTTTCCCTGGGAATCAAACCCATGACCTTGGCGTTGCAAGCGCCACACTCTGTTTGAGCTACAGGAATGCTCTATTTAAGTTATAATAATAATAACACTTTTTGATTATGATGTTTATGTCATAACAAATGATTAATATTAAAGTTCCAAATCATGTCAATGTGAATGTGAGTTAAAAAAAACATATTCCTTATCCAATAGTATATTGTCGCCTATAAGTGGATTTAAATACTCCAGACACTTCCATTGCTGAACATTCTGTACATAAGAACGACTGAGAACTCAGTGATTCAGTCAGTCATTTCAGCAGGTTTCTGTGCAGCTAGAGCCGTGACCAGCTGGAAATGCTGTTAATGTGAAGTGGAAACATCTAGAAGAAACAACAAGTTAGTTGTTGATAGGAGGCTCAAACTCATGGTGCAGAACTGCTGAGTGGTGTGGAGCGAAGCGTATTAACATGGTCTTACCTGCTTTCAACACTCACTGCCATTTCCTGAGCAAAGACATCAAGAGCTGTTCATTGGGTTTCATTGGACTATTTTCACTAAATATGGCCGTAACCCTTCAACCATAGGGACCATACTGAACAAGCATAGCTTTATTATAAATTAAATGTGTTTTCGTAGGGCTTTTAACGGATTAGGCAATTTACATGTAAAAGCCTGACCGACTTACGAAAAGATCGACTTACAAAGCCAACCTCGGAACAGATTATTTTCGTAAGTCGGGGTTCTACTGTATTCTCAAATATAAAACCTAGTGATAATAGTGAATTGGGGTAAATTGGGCCTTCTTTCCTTTGAGACGAGCAATTAGCATGAATTCACCCTACATGAGGGGAACGCCTAGGCTTTTTTAAAGTGAGCCTCTTAGCTTAAGTAAGGTTTACTTTTCTGTCTTGCTTCTCGCAAGCATTAAATATAGCCAGAGGTTGATCATTCTGGTGTAGATAAATGTCGAGTACAGATGCTCATTAGCCCCACGAGGAAACGAACCCCAAAAGAATTGTGGGTACGGCACTGGACAAAGAGACAACGGTTGATTCGACAGTCAAAGCTCTTAATTCTGGCTGATCCTCAGGACTGAGCGTGCGCAGCAGTTTTTGGAAGAGGAACATTTAAGTTTATTCACTGCTGTGGTGTTTATTGCCTGCAATGTGTGTAGCACAAAGAGAAGTTTGCACAACTGCTTAATGTGTAGATTGACATGTGACATTTGATTTTTTTCAAATGGAACAATTTATTGAACCTTTAGCCAAAATATCAAAAGAAAATATTATATGAGACATAAAAGTATTTGTACAGTAATACCTTGAGATACGAGCATAATACGTTCCAAGGCGGAGCTCGTAACTCTAATTGCTTGTGTCTCGAATCATGTTTTCCCATAAGAAATAATAGAAAACAAATTAATTGTATTAGTTTTCTTCCCTTTTTCCACCTGACTACCTACCCTCACTTTCACTTTCACTTGGCGCAGACTTTTTAACGGAATACCTATCGAGGGAGATTTGTTTCTGTCTCCCTTTAAAAATAAGTAAGGTACGCATCATCAAAAAGCGCCAAAGCATGACCAGTAGACGATTTATCAGGGTGTTTCTTTTCAATGCTGAGCTCTTGCAACACCTGCGTATCGTCTGCAGCTTGATCAACTCCTCAGTCGACAGTTCCTCCCGATGCTCCTACTCACTCACGCGACACCGCGGCCATATTTATCCACAATTTCATGCTTCATTTCCATGGTCATCATGCGTTTCTTCTTCTCACTTCCATCCTTACCACTCACTTTCTTAGAGCTCGTCGCTGTTATGAAGAATAATGAACAAAATAGAGAGAAATCAGCTACTCACGGGCAACGCGTACAGAAGTCAGTGAACACTGAAGTGAAATTGCATCGGCGTCGGCGTCAGTACACGTCCTGGTATCTCGAAATTGTACTTGTATCTAGAAGGCTTGCTCGTATCTTGGAATTCTCGTATGTAGAGACGCTCGTATCTCGAGGTATTACTGTAGTAAGAATTTGTAGGTAAAACCACCTAAAATTTAATTAAAATGCCCAAACTGAGCAAAAATATGCGATTTGCTGCAGATGCTGATATTAATATGGACAGAAAGTCTGATGCTTGTAATGTAAAATAAATCTAAATAAAGATCGTTATAACGGTACAGCTGGTACTTACATAAAATCCATATACATATCAATATGTCTTAGTAAGATGATATTTAAATGTTTAGTTTTATGATCATATAATGCAGTGCACAAGCTGAAGGAGGACGTTTCTTTAATTATACTAAAAGACTTAATCAATCTATCAATCGGCCAACAGAAGAACTGAAGGAGATTGTGTGCAACAGATTTTTTCAGGGTCACATTGATCATTTAGAATTTCATGCATCAAATAGTCTTCATATTAAACTGATGAGTAAGTGGAATACATAGTTATACTAACCAGTGTCTCAATATTAATGCTGAGTCTCTGTATGTTGTTCTGCAGTTGGTTGCGAGTCCATCCCTGAGCCGCTAGTTGAGCAGGAGGAGGAAGCACCGCCGCTGCAAGACTCTGCTAAGTTCATTAAGAAGAAACAACCGTCCAAGAAAGTCAAGAGCAAGTCAGGTAAGACACTGATTTAACCAGGCCGCAACAGTGAAAGTTGATCATCTACGCTGCAACCCGTCAAGAAGGTTAGCAAGTCATTGTGTGTGGATTGTGAAGAAATAAATCGGAGTCCTGCTGGTGTGATCTGTACGTGTTTCAGCAGGTCAGCAGCACAGGCCTTCATTTGTTTAATCCGCGCAGACACTGTTAATGAGCTGAAGATCTCTCAGGAGATCTGTCAAAAGCACACACACACATCTTTGTCTTCTAAATCTCTAAATTACCAAAATCCAGCTTAATTAAGGTAAACATAAAAGAAAAGAAAGAAACATCATTCATGTCCTCTGGTAAGTAAAAAAAAATCTCATTAGTGTTGGAATGTGTGAAATTGGCAGTACTTATTGACTAGTTTGTGTGTAATTGCTTTGAACTGTTCAAATTCCTGATGCGCTTATAATCCCGTCAGTGAGCTGTAATGCCACTGTGTTTTACAAAAGCTTTGTGTGGATTTCTCTCTGAATAGTTTTTGTTTTACAGCATGACTCTTTTTAGGTGTCAACACAGGCACATTGAAAAAACGTGCCTCGGAAATACGTTATTTCATAACTCTAAAAATGTCCCAACGCACTCCAGAATCCAGCTGAAATAAATACTAGAGGCAGTAAAACACCAACACCTTCTATTCCTTTTCGCCCTAATTATGGTTATCAATTCATAAAGGCAAAGTTTTATGACCTCAAAACACTTTTACCTTAGTGTAGATGTTGACCGATATCGATTTCGTTTTTATGGCCAATGCAGATGTTTTAGAGCAGGGGTGTCAAACTCAATTGCACAGGGGGCCAAAATCCAAAAACACTTTAGGTCGCGGGCCAAACAGGATAAACATTTATTGAAAACACAAACTAAACTTTTAAAACTTACCTTTTTTTAACATAAATGTGAATAAAAACAGACAGGAATATTATTCTGGAATAAATCAACATATACCTTACCTATATATATACCTTATATATTTTATATAATATAAAAATATACCCTGTCTAAATTATACAAGTTAGAAATAAAGTAAACGTTAAAAGTTAAAAGAACAAACATTCAAATTTATTTACTCTTATGTCATTTTATATAAAACTTACATTTTAAATATCCCAAAAGATTTTGCTCTCCATAAAAATATATCCTGTCAAAATTATACAAATTCAAAATATGGACATGCTGCATAACAAAACCTGGAAATCTAAATACATTTTTTGCTTTTTAGCAATAACAAATCAAATCATTCAGTTGAATTTGCTCTTATGTCATTTGTCTTATAGTGCCGTCTTATTAAATTATTAAATTACCGCCACATTAGCTCCGCAAATGAGACACATGGGTATACTGGCAGTATGTCAGTAAACGTATACCGTATTTTACCACATATAACCCGTGGGTTATAGCAGATTTTATAAACTGTATCACACTTCTTTTTTTTTTACACGTAATATAATTTGTTACGTCCCTAAGGACGTACGTTTTTTTTTTTTTGCTCTGTATTTTCTTTCTGACGCTTGTACTATCACTCTGACAGCTGGCGCTGATGGGCTGTCTGACCTGTCAATCATGCAAGAAGACGTGATTGGCTGTGCTGCCATGAGGGCGGGCTCTTCTCATCCGATGATCAACACCTGAATTTTGCGCACGAGCACTGTGTACCGAGCCTGAACAGTTATGGATAATTTGAAATCCGAAATGTGATCTTACACAAAAAAGTTCATCAATATATGGGTGCGTGTTATGCCAACGATTTTTTTAAACAAAACCCGCGAATTTGAGGGTGCGGCTTATCGTCTGTGGGTTACATGCGGGGAGATACAGCCTCCCATCGGTTTTTAAAGGCTGTTTTCAGAATCAACTTTTCTCTTCGGCATCGTGAGGGCTAGCTTCGCAATAACTTGCAGCATCTAAGATAGACTTGATTAACACGGGAAGTTAACGTCGGCAAGGCAGCTGAAGCGCTGCATTATGGGATCTGTAGTTTATTGTATTACCAGCGCTTCATATCGCTGGGCCATTGATAATAATATATAAAATGATCTCGCGGGCCGGACATAATTACACGCGGGCCTTGAGTTTGACACCTATGTTTTAGAGAGAGGGATGTAAGTGAGAGTAAGGCCAATATAATATCATACTGTTCAATAAATACATTGCTGAAATATAATTTCCATCTATTTTTTCATTATATTTACTAAATTAGAAAGGAATAGCTTGTTAACTTGATACAAATTAAATCTGTAAAAAAACAAACGTATTTATTCCATAAACCTACTATAGTATTTTTCACAAATATATAAATTAAGCGAAATGCATCGAAAGTAAACACTGTAACCATCCAGTAAATCTGCGAATATAAGAATGATATTTTTTCAAGTAAAGGCCAGGCAACAGTAATTTTACATTCAACACATAGTGAAAATGACATGAATATGACAGTTTATCGAGAAATTTGTTTATTCGTTCATGTTTTCTTTAAATTATGTAAATGCACATTTGCTGATGGTGAATGTTTTTCATATATCATTTTCTTGCTTTAACAGTTATGTCTAATAATTTACTGTTAAACAAAGACAGAAATAAAGAAAATTCACTTCAGACACTCTACTAACTATAAGTATATAGCTATAACGTGTCAACTAATTCTCATGAGAGTATTAGTAGATTAAGTTAGGGTTTGAATAAGTTGATAAACGTGTATCAAAGTTACTTATAGTCAGTAGAATGTGTGTTGAGGAGCATCAAAGTAAAGAGTTATCAGTTATTAAACAGACAGTCACTAATATCTAATGACAGTCAGTTTACATGAGGTTGTAAGGTTGACCACTCATTTAGTGGTGTGAAAAAGAGCTTGCATGTTTGTCACACTTAGGCCACGTCCACACGAAGCCGGTGTATTCCCTATCCGATAATTTTTTTTCCTCGTTCAAAAAAAAAATTCTGTAAACACAGCATCGTCTCAAGAAATATCAGCGTACACACGAAACCACTAAAACCGTCTGAAAACGGTGTACTATATGCCAGACCAGTATGGGGCGCTGTAATTCTGCCACAGATATACACTATTCACGGAGAAGAAGACTTTGATCACGCGCATAATGACACAGTGATGCAGTGACGCAGCTGACACGTGATGTGATGACATCACCGTTTCACAAAATATGTTGTTCGTCCATCGGTTTCGATGAGGACCTTGACATTTAGATTGTTATTATATACGATGTGTCCGCAGGTGGCTGATAAGGCCGATTTGAGCACGGAAGTTTCTGCCACATATCGGGCAGACATGCGTCGAAGGCTCTGTTGGTGCACTGGCAGCCCTGGATTTTCGTATGGTGCGCTTCTGTTTGGCAACAGTCGTTCGTCTCTCTTCAAATGCCTGACAGCCATTGTAGATCATTGTGCGCCATACACTTCGGTTTTGTGCCAGGGATTCCCAGGATGATGTATCAATGTCCAGAGACTTGAGTGACGCTTTCAGCGTGTCCTTAAAACGCTTTCTCTGGCCCCCTTGTGAACGTTTTCCCTGAGACAGCTCACCATAGAATAGCTGTTTCGGTATGCGATTATCTGCCATCCTGACAACATGACCTGACCAGCGTGTCTGAGCTCTCATAAGCAATGTGTGAACTGATGGTAGTCCTGCCCTAGAGAGAATGTCCGTGTCTGGCACTTTATCTTGCCATTTGATTCTTAGTAGTCTGCGGAGGCACGTCATGTGGAAGTGGTTCAACTGTCTAGCATGCCTCCTATACACAGTCCAAGTCTCACAGGCATACAGCAGAGTTGGTAGCACCACTGCTTGATAGACTTTTAGCTTTGTAGATAAGCTGATCCCGCGACGTTCCCACACGTTGACTCGCAGTCTGCCAAATGCTGTACTTGCTTTGGCTAACCTGCTGTTCACTTCGATGTCAATTTTCACTGAGCGAGAGAGTGTACTACCCAGATAAGTGAACTGATCCACAGCTTGTAGCTTTTGTCCCTTCACTATGATTTCTGGCTCTTTGTGTTGGGCTTTTGGAGCTGGCTGATGCATTACTTCCGTTTTATTTGTATTAATGATTAGACCGAAGTTATCGCAGGACACCGAAAATCTCTCCATGCCTGCCTGCATGTCCTGCTCTGAACTAGCATTCAAGGCACAATCATCAGCAAATAAAAATTCCCGTAGCCCAGTCTCCTTGACCTTGGTGACAGCTTGGAGTCTTCGTAGATTAAAGAGTTTTCCATCGGTTCTGTACTTTAGACCAATTCCCACAGGACAGTCTCTGAAGGCGTCTGATAGCATGGCAGAGAACATCATGCTAAATAACGTCGGCGCAAGTACACACCCCTGCTTGACGCCGTTGGTGACTGGAAAGTCCGCAGAGGCTTCGCCATCATCAAGAACTCTCGCCATCATACCATCATGGAATTGGCGTACCATCAATATGAGTCTATCAGGGCAACCAAATTTGGACATGATCCTCCACAGGCCTTCACGACTGACCGTATCAAAGGCCTTGGTGACCAATCACAAAATATACAGATTGGCTGTACACACGAAACCGCAAGGGTGTCGTTTTCAGATTTATCCACTTTAGGACCCGGTTTAAAAAAATAGCTTTTTGAAACGCAATACGAAACGGCAATACGATAAAAAAAAATTTTTTTACGTATACAGTGATGCGCGTCTCCGTGTGTACGGGCCCTTAAATGTTGACACTTTTTCACATAGGGTCATGTAGGTTTAGATTTTTTTCCTTAATAATAACCATTTTCATTTAAAAACTGCATTTTGTGTTTACTTGTGTTATCGTTGACTAATATTTACATTTTTGTTTGATGATCTGAAACATTGAACTGTGACAAACATGCTAAAAAATAAGAAATCAGGAAGAGGGCAAACTCTTTTCCACGCCACTATATATATTTATATGAATGAAGTTTTCCACTACGAATTGCGCTGTTAAACAAATTATTTTTTATAACATTTGCTGAAATAATGTCGGCTGACGGCTTCAACAGGAGCAAATACCATAGATTATCAACCTCGTACCTCATTTAAAGCTGTCTTTTAAAAAACGGATTTATCTGTTTAGCATGAAACTGGACGTTACGCTTTGTACCTGGGTTGTTAATTTTAGTTACCAGAGTTACAGTTACCTATTTCCCTAATATTTCACATGTCTAGGCCTAAGATCAGATAAGAGATTCTTAAATGTTGGAAAGACAAAGTTTGTTGTCTTTGTCTTTGAAGAGGCGGATCTGCTCAGACATGTTCCTCAGTCGCTAGTTATTAAACATGCACCATTCCTCCTAACAACATACAAACGTTTAGACAGAGGAAGCCATTAAACGGGGACAGTGAGGAAGGATATCTGATACAGTTGAAAGGATTCTCTTTCATGTGTCTTTCAACTCTTCAAATGCAAATCCAAAGTTCACGCCGTCTGTTATCTCTCATCAGATCAGCTGCTAGACTCTGGAGGCAGACAACATATTCATTAACATTAATTGTTGGCTATTAAACACCCTTAATTCACATTCATGTAAATCTCGCGGTGGCTTAACGTTGATCAACTTCAATATTTCAAAACTTTCAATGGTTCAAAACTTTCAAACTGTATTTTTTGTCTTCGCCCTATAGCCTTTTTTTCTTATTCTCTGTATATTATTTCCACCAAAGAGGCGACACAATAGTCTCTTAAGTTAAAACATCATACACATTTTTAGCCAACAATATACATTTCGTTCTTTTTTTCAAATGTTGTCAGAAATAAAATTGAGGAAGCCTATATTTTTTTATATTTGAGGAAGCCTTCATGCCTAAAATATAATTTAAAATTTGTAAAATTCACCAGGAAAACGATGCACAGGCACTTCAAAAAAAACAAAAAAACAAAAACAAACAATGTAACGCATTTCGTAGTTAGGAAAGAAAGGAGGCGGGAACTGGCAAACATTTGACACTTTTAATTTGAAAATAAAACATATACAAAATAAAAGTACGGTACTGGCGGCAGTCCCTCACGGACGACTGCCCCCCACACACACAAAACACAACATAAATTCCAGGTCTGGTCCTCTCGTCGTTCACTGTCGTCGTTCCTCCTTTTATGCCTCCGCTCCTCCGTGAGATACGAAACCGGCTCAGATGTGGCTCACAGGTGATACTCATTCTCAATCCCGCCACCGGCTCTCGTGACGCTCTCACATCCCTCGACCCCACCTTGCTCGCCACAAACAACAACAACAACAATGTATGAAGCAGGTCTATAAATTTGATGATGTTATACTTATGGAGTTTGTGTCTACATAAAACACAAAGTCTGTTTCATTTCCCAGTGTTACTATTACATAAAATGTATGCACAATGAGAAAGACAAGAAGACAAATAAAGAAGAAATAAAGTTCCTCACCAAAACATAACGGTTCATCAAGGATTTGGTACACAAGTAATTGGTGCGCAGGACAATATCTCTCAGCAGGCCGGGCTTAGTCATTAGGCTTAAGATTATAAAGTTTTTATAACTGCAGTTATGTGTATGAACCCACATGTCTGTCACGTCTGGCTGTTGAGATGGAGGATGGTGTCCTGATCTCCTCCCAGACCTGAATCAAAGCATCTGTAGCTCCTGGACAGTCTGTGGTGATACTTGGCGGCTTCAGATGCTCAAATACATAATGTCCCAGAGGTTCTCAGTTGGATGCATGTCTGGGGAACGTTAAGCCATTCAGTGGAATCAATGCCTTCATCATCTAAAAACTGACTACATACTCTAGCGACATGAGGTCAGGCATTATCAGGCACCAGGAGGAACCCAGAGCCACTGCACCAGCATAAGATCTGACAATGACTCTGAGGATTTCATGTCGATACCTAACAGGGGTAAGAGAACCATTGGCTGGCACGTGGAGGTCTGTGCAACCCTCCAAGGACATTCCTCCCCAGACCATTACTGACCCACTGCCAAACCAGTCATGCTGGATGATGTTGCAGCATAACGTTCCCCACAGCATCTCCAGACTCTTTCACATCTGTCACGTGTGCTCAGTGTGAACCTGCTCTCATCCATGAAGAGAAAGGGGCACTAATGGTGGACTTGCAAATTCTGATGTTTTCTGGAAAATGCTGATTGCTGAACTGAGAGCACAGGTCCCACTAGAGGATGTCTGGCCCTCATGAAGTCCATTTCTGACAGCTTGGTCAGAAACATGCACACCAGTAGAAACACCTGCTGGATGTCATTTGTTTGAGCTCTGGCAGCTCCTCCTGTTCCTCTGCACACAAAGGAGCAGATGCTGGTCCTGCTGCTGGTTGTTGCCCTTTTACATCTCTGTTCATCTCTCCTCATCTAACGGCCTGTCTCTCGGTATCTCCCCAATGCTCTTGAAACTTGGCTGGGAGAAACACCAAACCTCCTTGCGATGGTATGTATGAATGTGTCATCCTGGAGGAGCAGGACTGCCTATACCTGGTTGGGTTGCAGGTACTGTCAGACAAACAGAGACAAGGACACTAAAAGAAACACAAAACTAAAGACAAGTCAGATTTGTGCCTAGGAAGAATATGGAGAGAACAGTTAGGTAACCACCTGCAAAATCATTCCGTTTTTGGTGGTTGGTGAATTGCTATTGAATTGTGATTCATTCGATTTTAAATTGATTTTTGACCAAAACAAACGACTCACGATTCAAAGAGCCACGTTTCAAGATCGATGCATTTGTGTCGTCAGGATTTGTATTTGATGCGTCAGGAGGTAGGTATCGCCCTACTAGTCACGTAATGCTGTTGCGTGTGGTTAGAACAAAAACTTTGATTAACATGGAAAATGTACAATATCCTGTGTTTGTTAAAGACATGTTAAATGGCAAAGAAAAATAGACTTCTTTTCATAACACTGGCAATTGTTTAATTCAGGGTTGTCAAACTCTCCAACTGGACAGCCAGTGTTTTGTTCGTACATGCCTCTTGAAGCAAAGTCCCAGGTGTTATTGAAGAGCGCTGATCTTCCAGCAGAGGATGGCCAGAGTTTAGCAAACGCAGTGCGATCGGTGAAACAACCCTGACCAAAGTTGCTTTGCTTTGAGACAAAAATAAACTTTTTTTGAAAAAAGCCAAAACTCAGATCACTCTGTTTAAATGGAGTGTTTATAGTGAGAGCCTGTAAAAAATGACCTTTATTAAATGCTGATCTGTGTAGTGATTCAAACTTTATTGACTCTATATTTAGCATTCGTCATATGGTTTCCATTATTTTTCTGGTGTCTATCAGATAGAGATGGGACTCGTAGATAGCAGAGATGAGAGGGAAGCTGATGTCCATATATGAGCTTCTACTAAACAGGCCTCATTAATCTCTCATTATGCCCATGTTCTCAAATCTGCACCACACTCCAGACTAAATAGGCGCACACAAGAGACGAGACACATTACTGAGTCCAGCTGTTTGAAGCGATAAGGTTGCAAAGCTAACAAAACATAGTAACTGTGATTTTGGTTTTTCCTGTTTGAGTTCTTGTTGCTAGATTCTTTCCATGGTTTGGAATGGTGTCATTGGTTGTCATAGTAACTCATTGTTTAATTGAATTTGATCCACCTGATCTTTGTTTTGTTCATTTACAGTTTGCACCGTATATTTTGTTCTAACTTCAGTCTGTTCTTTGTCATTGTGTTAACCCACAAGTGTTTAGTCTTTTTTTGTTTAGTATATTAAAGTTCATAGTGTCATCTTTTGGTGAATTTCACCGTTTCGAAATTGCGTGACAATTGCGTGACAAACCAGGTTTTTTTTGGCAAAATGCATCCAAACTTTTACAAGATATCAATTCGTCTACATCAGTGGTCCCCAACCCCCGGTCCGGGACGAAGTGCCACCGGGCCGCGGAGCGATTTCGCGGACCGCTCCGTCGATGGAATGGTACCGGGCCGCGGAGCGCATTCGTGGAAGCGGCTGCAAGCGGCTGTGGCGATGTGATTATGGAGACGTTTGAACAGTCTCCGCACATTATCACACGTTTACCGGTCCGCGGCACAAAAAAGGTTGGGGACCACTGGTCTACATAACACATAAAAAAAAGATGAACATTAAATACAAAACATGAACATTTAATAAGATGCGTAATATATACCTCCTTCAAACGAAAGTGTGTGCTGATTTTGTCAGTGTTGCAGTTGCTGTGCATTTCTCTGAAGGACTAGAACGGTCAAGTTCAGATGCAGTTTTACCTGGTTCTTTTTTATTAAATTTTTTTTGTTTTTATCAGAATTTATACCCGGCCCCCAATGCGCACTACCAAATTAGACTATCATGACTCACGGTCTTAGAAAGAAGTGCCAGATCTGGTCCTCAATACTTCCTAATTTATAGATTTACAAATGCTCAAAGTGCAAAGCCCTCAACGCTCCCACATGCCCATACATTACTGCAGTAAAATGAGCTCACGGAGAGGTCGGCTTCAGATGAGCTTGAGAGTTTGGCCTTCAACAAAAGTGGCTTTTGTGTCGTTTTTAACAAGATAGCTTTAAGTTTGTTAAAAGGAAGCAATGAACAGTAAAATATACTTTTCCAGAGCCCAGCTGTGCAGTGGGCTGTAAAACGCACTGCATGTGCTATCAGAGCATCAATGACTAACGTATGTTCCTCATCATGGACTCCAACGGCTCATTGAATCGCTCAGCTTTTTTTCTTTTTTTGCCAATGGTTAAAATTTTGATTGTGTGTTTGAGTTCTGATTTTGCTCAGGCCAAATGCTAATTCCTCCGTTTAATCAGATAGTCAGTAGCTTTCCAGAAAAGTAGTATCCTTATAAGAAACAAATATCTTCTTTCTCTCTTCGCCCAGTGTGCCCTGAAAAACACCATCCTGCATGTAGTTAGTTCCCTCCAATTACGCTGTAAAAACTGGGATACGTTCCATCCTAAATATTGAGGGATGGAAATGAGATACATTTCCAGGTAGCTCTCGTTAAAAAAGACAAGAAAATGCAAAGTAAAAATGTGTTGATGGCAAAGCTGTCGACAGATGTGTTTAATTGCATTCATTAATTTGATCTGCCTGATGGCTGAAGCGCAGCAGGGAAAGTCTAAGGAGATTACACAAGCCGATCTGTTTGGAGTTTGTTGGCAGGATAGTGGTGTGGTTCCAGTGGCGGGCGGGCAGCCATCTCTGCGGACAGAGAGCTCAGTAAGAAACCGCCCGCAAACACTCACACATACCACGGCTCCTGCAGACTCTGAACTGAGAATCTTCTGGGAATCACTGCCCACTCCCCGACTCCTACAATTGATCCGTTACGTCCTAAAATTGACTCCTGCTCCTAAATGTATATGTTGGAGGCAACAGACTAATTCCACAAATTATCAAAATAGTTTTTCAAGGGAAATCAATTCTCCCAAAAATTTTATCTGATTTATTGCCAGAAGTTATGAATCCATTTTCTCATCTTTGCACAGCACATTTCTCTCATTTTTGGTCATGTAATCAAAATATTCAGGCTTCAAAAAGTACATACCTTTCTTTACTTTTCTGTAGTTTTCCAATCAGTAAGGATGAATATTTGTCAGCATTTCGCATCAGATAGAACATGTTAGCAGAATGTTTTGGGAAGTTTCTGTTGATAGTTGGAGCCTGATCCGAGTTCAGCCTTGGAGAAGCTGTGTGTGTGTGTGTGTGTGTGTGTGTGTGTGTGTGTGTGTGTGTGTGTGTGTGTGTGTGTGTGTGTGTGTGTGTGTGTGTGTGTGTGTGTGTGTGTGTGTGTGTGTGTGTGTGTGTGTGTGTGTGTGTGTGTGTGTGTGTGTGTGTGTGTGTGTGTGTGTGTGTTATTATGGTCTGTATTGGTGAGGCAATTAACTGGCACCATAAGGAGACGGAATGACTTGTTGTTCTCGACGAGCCACGACACTAAACCGCCAACCATGTGATCAACGAAGATATGCTTCAGACTGTCTGCACTTGTATGGAAAATTACTAGTTTTGTTTATCTTTATTTCTTTCTAGCCAATCAGAATCTTTTAACCATCATCAATGAGGTGGTTAGCACCCTCTGTTAGAGTATAATTGCTGTAACAATGTTATTGTATGTGGGGCGGCCTACGAACTCCCTGTGAGACTTGAAGCTTCTGTTGATGAAACTGCAAACTAAACTTCACTAAAATTTCTTCTATTGACTGCACTTCTGACTCCTGCTCTTCATTCAACATATCTGGTCCTCGGGTCTTAACTGTAATTCCCCTACAACGTTTTTCTCCAAAACATGTTGGACAAAATTACTGGCACAATGTTTTTTTTCACCATCACAGCAATAATTAAGACGTCCTAATCAACTAAAGATGTTACGAATCTGCCTGGAAGAGGATATGTGTCTAAATTGTCTTAGTGTGTGTGGAGTCTTAGTTAGTGGAGTCTTGGGGTCAGAAAGCCTAAAAACCAAAACTCAGACTGCCCCTACTACACCACATGTCGTTTGGAAGGGTTTCAAGAAAAATTCTACTTGCTCATCCAAAAACAAAATTATATTCAGTTGTCAGACTCGACTGGAACTTCAAAAGGGACTGGATTCTATGGTCAAATGAAACCAAAAAAAGAGCATTTTGGCAGCAAACCCACCAGATGGGTTTGGTGGAAACAAGGATGGAAATACCCAAACGCCCACTGTTAAATATACGGCTGGATCTTTAGTGTTGTTGGACTCCTGGACTTCTTGTTCAGATGCCATTAGGATGAACATCCAAAACAAACATCAAAATCAACACAGAAATGTGTCAATAAGCACAAAATGAAGCTTCTGCCATGACACTTCCTAGTCCCCTTACCTGAACTCTATACTCTATATATGTGAGTGGTGAACTAAAGAGATGCTCCAAAATTGAGCTGGAAATCTGAAGGTTCTGGAGAGATTCTATATGGAGGAATGGTCTCTGATCTCTTGACAGGTGATCTCCATGCTCATCAGGCATTAAAGGTGAACTCAGAGCTCTTATCTTGGCAAAAGGAGGTTGCAAAATATATTTAATAAGAGTGTCAATAATTGTTGCCAACATGTTTTGGAGAAAATACTTTATTTCATAATTTGATTTACCCCTACTTTCAATGCTTTTATTTCAATGAAAGATCAAAAGAATAAATAATGCAGAATTATTTTTATAGTAATATTTGTTCATAATTACCACTTATAAACATTGATCAATGCATATATAATAAAAAAATTAGTTTTTCACATATATTGCATTGTAATGTAGGCATGCATTTTCTGTAATATATAATATGTATTATAGAGAACATCAATGCATGGTCAATGGAAGCTCAAATGTCCATTGCTTGACACGCAGAACGTTTGTGCTTCAACAAGAACCAATGAGGTTCGTTCTCATGTTATGCATCACGTTCGTTCTTCAACAAGAACCAATGAGGTTTATTCTCATGTTACGCATCATGTTCGTGCTTCAACAAGAACCAATGAGGTTCGTTCTCATGTTACGCATCACGTTTGTGCTTCAACAAGAACCAATGAGGTTTATTCTCGTGTTACGCATCATATTCGTGCTTCAACAAGAACCAATGAGGTTTGTTCTCGTGTTACGCAACACGTTTGTGCTTCAACAAGAACCAATGAGGTTCGTTCTCATGTTACGCATCACGTTTGTGCTTCAACAAGAACCAATGAGGTTTATTCTCGTGTTACGCATCATATTCGTGCTTCAACAAGAACCAATGAGGTTTGTTCTCCTGTTACGCATCACGTTAGTGCTTCAACAAGAACCAATGAGGTCCGTTCTCGTGTTACGCATCACGTTCGTGCTTCAACAAGAACCAATGAGGTTCGTTCTCGTGTTACGCATCACGTTCGTGCTTCAACAAGAACCAATGAGGTTCGTTCTCGTGTTACGCATCACGTTTGTGCTTCAACAAGAACCAATGAGGTTCGTTCTCGTGTTACGCATCACGTTAGTGCTTCAACAAGAACCAATGAGGTCCGTTCTCGTGTTACGCATCACGTTCGTGCTTCAACAAGAACCAATGATGTTCGTTCTCGTGTTACGCATCACGTTCGTGCTTCAACAAGAACTAGTGAGGTTTGATCTTATTTAAATGTGAAAAAAGCCTAAATTCAATTTCTTCATCATATAAAGTGTTTGTGTCCTTTCAGAACATTTGGACTAAACCTCTTATAGATTAGTCTTATGATCTCTTTATAAACTTTTCAAAGCATCAAATTTGTCATTGATGTGCTGTCTATGAAAGGACCGAAATCTCTGTTTTCTTTAAAAGTAAAGACTTTGTGTTCCGAAGATGAACAAAAGTCTTACGGATTTAGAATGCTATTAGGGTGAGTAAATGATGACAGGATTTGCATTTTTGGGTGAACTAACTCTTTAAATTCTTCAGTGCAAAGTTAATATGCACAGACAACTCGTAAGCCTTTGGTAGGTTTAAACATCAAATCAAGTACGCATTTTGAATCGTGTGCTTGCCCATGAGTCTCTTGTCTTTGGATGTACGGCTGCTTTGTCTGTTAAATCCACTTGCTGCTCTGTCCTGCTGAGCACTGGAGAACCGGCATGCGAGTCAGCACATCTGATTCACCCTCACCACAGGAGTTTCTCTTGTCTCCGAGACCTGATTAATGATGAGATTTGACTTCTCATGGAATGGTACAAAGTTTGTTTGTTTCATGTGGATATGGATGTCCTCCTGCTATCATTTGACATTAAATGGATTGAAGAAAAGTGAAAATGGCATGCTTGCTTCAGCAAAGGCGTTATTATCTCACGTGTGCTTTTGTTAACACTGTTATTTAGGTTGATGCGCCACCGGTCTCATCTCATTCTCCCACATTTAATTTCCGAACTGCCACAATACGTACAACAACTAACATATTAAAATGTTGCTTAAATTCATGTTTCGGATAAAACTGAGTGCTTTTAATGCCACATATTGTCACCACGTCCATGTTTTTCCGCTATGCTGGGTGAGTTTTCCATGGACAAACATTAATCTACTGTATCTCTCAGTAATATTCTATGAGGAACTGCATTATTTTGATAAAATGGTTGTGTGTTGAGTATTTTGGGCTGTGTGTGTTTAGGTTTGTCTGAGGTCAGGGCTCATGGTGACACTTCCTGAAGCTTTCTCAGGAAAGCTGATCCAGGTTGAGCTTCCAGCCTCTATTTTTAGCCTCAGCTGTTGTAATTAACCTTACCTATTAACTTCAAACTGTAAACTTACTCTCAGATCAGCCACAGAAGGGCATGGTGCTGAAAGAATGACCTCACTGCTTTGCTGCGACATGCATCTGCTTCCAACAGTTGCTCCGGCCCTAATCCTGCTCCGATTGTACCTTCCAAGGATTAGAGAGCATTTTAATTTAGCCAATCAGTTCATCTTAAATCAACAAGGCTCTAAGTCCAGTCTGCTGTGTCAAACACAAACAGCCACATGCCCTTGACCTCAAACATAAAGCGTCGTTGTGCATTCAGGAAGCCAATCACAGAGAAAAATGTTAGCCATCAATTTTACATTCTCAGTTTTCAATTCCTCAGTCATGCCCCGCTCCCTTTATTTGCTGGTGGTTTTCTCTCTTCCAGCTGTGAAAGAGTTTCTGCCCATGTTGGTGATCTCTGTCAGTTTGATAGAGCGTGATTTTTATCTCAGCTGGTTACGTTTCACGGAGAGTGTAAACTCCCAGCTGTAATGAAGTATGCACAATTTACAGCCTGGGTAAGCCCCAATTTATTTTGTTTCAATTTCACCCTGTCACGATTGAAGGCAAAGACGAGGACGACGATGAAGATTCCAAACAAACTTTAATTATAAATGCAAAGGCAAACGTAACAGTCGTGCTAACATAACATGTGATACAAACTCATTGTAGCACAAACAACCGACAACTGAAAGGTGGAGAAGGAGAACTAAATATACTAGTGATAATGAACAAAAGACAAACACCTGTGATGATTTGTGACCATGACAACTGATGAGTGACGTTTCGCGATTGTTGACCGGGTGGGGGTTTGCGACACACGACTACTCTCCACAACAGCTTCAGCGCCACTGCCGCTTGCAGCCGCGACAGAGTGACATTACAGGGAAATGTAAAATGAAGGAGGTTTAATACGAGTTCGGCGGGCCGGATTAAAAAGCCCAACCCTTTTTTAGTCGACTATTCCTTTATTTTTGTTATGCACTCTGGAATCTGTAAAACAGACGGTGAGAAGTGCTAGGATACTGATGCGTCTTATCTCATTTTCAGAGCTGGTCAGGGTAATGAGAGGGGATTTTCCCAGGATTCTGTGTGGAATGTTTCATTAGTGTGCTGCCCCATAGGTTCTCAAGACACTACAACAATGTTTAGAATAAATGATTTCCCCCTACAGAAAGACAGCGATTTATTCATATCCTGCTCTTGGTTGCTACCAGTAACGTGGGCTCAAAGTAAAACATCAAGATCTGCTGTGAGATCTCATACCTGTGGCCGGCCTCCCTCAGAGCACATTAAATCTGAAGATCCTGTCGTCTCTCTCAGCCACTCATTGTTGCATGTGAAGAAATAGGAGCTCATGTGTCTGGGTGGATGCACACATCATCACTTGAACAATGCAGACAGAGGTTGTGGTTTTCACGAAAAACTCAGACCCCAACCCCATTTACCATAGTAATTTATCCTTAAAGGAAATTGTAAAAACTGTAGCTCTAACGTTTAATAATCATTTCAATTTATTTTAATGTGCCATTATTACACATTACATACATTATGCATAACTACATGCAACTAACACTAACCTAATCTTATAGTTAGTGCATGTTTTTAATTCATATTCATCAGTGTCATTACTCATATATTTATGTGTAAATATACTGTAACAATGGCACATTAAAACGTGTGACGAGTGTGACGACAATAATGATCAATTAATTGTTTCGGTGGAATCACTTTCAGGGAGATTATTCTCAGATGATGAATGATAAAAAAGCCTTGACAACCAATCAGACTCCATCCGAGTTTAAAGAACTTGTAGGGGAATTACAGTTAAAGACCTGAAGGCCAGATATGTTGAATGAAGAGCAGGAGTCAGAAGTGCAGTCAATTGTAGAAATTTTGGTGAAGAATAGTTTGCAGTTTTATCAGCAGATGCTTCAAGTCTCACAAGGAGTTCGTAGGCCGCCCCACTTACAATAACATTGTTACAGCAATTATACTCTAACAGAGGGTGCTAACTACATCATTACTGAAGATTAAATTATTCCGATTGGCTAAGAAAGAAAGGTAAACAAAACTATTAATTTTCCACACAAAAGCAGACAGTCAGAAGCATGTCTTCGTTGATCACATGATTGACGGGTTGAGTGACCTTCCACGTTGCATTTCTAAGCATCAAATTGTCGAGAACAACAAGTCATTCCATCTCCTTATGGTGCCAGTTAATCATCTCACCAATACCGAGCATATTAACGTACACACAAATACACATACACACACACACACACATCTAAAGATACACAGGACTCCAAGGCTGAACTCGGTTCAGGCTCCAACTATCCACAGAAAGACTTCTCAAAACATGAGAAGTGCTGACAATGTTCATCCTTAATCTGTGGAAAAATACAGAAAAGTAAAGCGAAGTCTTTAATAATAATTGGTTACATAGACTGAAGTGTACGTAAATAAATAAAAAATCCCTTACTCATTACAAATCATTCAAACAAGAAAAAGAAAATAATAAATATATATATATATAAACAGCAATGGATTTCAGAATTGTCCCCTACAAGCTTAAACATTTAAAGTGGCAGACGATAAAACTGCAGTGCACTTATAATAAACAATGAAATCCTCCAATGCTGTGGACGCTACTATAGCTATAGTTATCGTGTGATTTTGTGTGAGCCTTTTACTTCACGACCTGTTAGTATCACAATGTAACCTAGTATCTGTTCATACTGAATTTGAACTTAACTTGAATTAAGGAAGTCAGCATCATTGTAATAAAAAAAATCTGAATTAAATGTCTTTATGGAAATGCATTTAATGGTTGTGCTTTTTACCCCGACTCAAATAAATTACTGTCAATTCACCCAAAAACAAAACAAAACACTGTTACAATTAATTTTAAGTTTATGAACAGAAAAAAATTAGGTCTTGTGGAGATGTTGTATGAGAATACAACATGATCGGTTTCTAAAGCAGAGCACAAAAACTGCCACATGAGTGAAGAGAGTCGATGTTCATGTTGAGTTTGAGAGTCTCTTGCACTCTCTTTTTCCTTGTGGCGGTTTTTCTTCTACGCTACACTGAGCTGAGTTGTTTGTCTTGCCAGCGTTAATGTAGCTCATCTCCATCTGTTTGTGTGACAGGAAGTCCAGAATTTCACAAACACAGATCCAGACTGCTGTGAGGCTCTATAGGCGGCCACTACTATGATTTATTTAGCTTCCAATACAAACAGCCATGCTGTTAAAAAATACAGCCTTCTCGTCTGTTTCAGCTTCTCAAAAAAAATTAAGTAAATAAATAATAAAAAGAACTGGTATGATTGCTTCTAAGTAATCTTATATAATCTAAGTAATCACCCATTGTCTAGCACTGGTCTTAACCCCAGTGAACTGCCTATCTAGACAGCATTTTAAGGCACTGAGATACTTCTTTAGGCAGCATCACATGTATCATTGATCAGTCAATCCCAGGATACTACGTATACAAATTGTTCATCCATTTGCATCAAATATATATTGTTCAGTCTAATAAAAAATGCAAAATTCCACCAGATTGTTCTGTTATATTCTGTACTTTTAATTGGATCATTATTTCATTATTTAGTGACGGTTTAAAAAAATTAAATAAACATGCATACACTTCACAAATGTATTACTATCATTTGTTTTTTGTAGTCATGTTCCTTGTGGAGTCACACCCTGAAGCATATCTAAAAATATAATTACTTTTAGCTGAAAAATGTTACAATTTGCAGTTAGTGATACACGTCTGTAACAGAGTTAAATGTTCAGGGAGGAAGGAGGCGGGAACCGGCAGACATTTAACACAGACTTTAATGATAAATAAAACATAAACTCAAAACGAAAGTAATGGCGGCGGCCCCTCGCGGTCGACCGCCGCCCACACAAAACATAACATAAAATCCAGGCCTGGTCCTCTCTCGTCTTCACTGTCGTCGCTCCTCCTTTTAAGCCTCCGCTCCTCCGTGAGACGAGACACCGGTGGCTTCGCAGGTGGCGCTCATTACCAATCACGCCACCGGCTCTCGTGACGCTCTCACGGTCCCTCGACCCCGCCCTGCTCGCCACAACGTCATACACGTTACTTGTGCAAATCGCAATGCATTTTCTTTTCGCCTCATGAAATTTTAACAGTAAAGTTTACAACCACATCGCTGCGTTGAGTTCATTAGCGCCACCTACTGTCAGAGGCTCTGTTTACACCTGATATTATGTTGTGGTTTGGTCGATCGGATCACAAGTGGACAACATGGTCTAAAATGTTTTGTGCTCACAGCTTTTAGTCATTTAATAGTTCAGGATGATAACATATTGTTTTATTCAAATATCATAATTTTCTTAAACTGTTTCAACTGCTGATTCAAAGAAATTTTAGAAGAAAAATTCAATCCAGGGTTTCCAGGTATGAAGGCAGCGGCCTTTATGGAGATGTATAACAGCAAGTCATCTATCTCTGGTTTGAGCAGAACTTCCTGACAGCTTTCACCAAGGGGAATGTGCAACTTTTTCAACTTTCCTAAACAATGCTTCCTCCTTAACAACAGCCGTGTGACTGTCTTTCTGAATGAAAACCACCCCTTTCAGACCTCTCATATCCCTAACATAAAACAAAGGCTAGTGTTTCCTGTCTAATGCACAGCCAGTGCCGCTGCATATGATTGCAGAAACCAGATTCCAGATTGTGCCTCATATTCAGTCATGTTTAGCCCATCTCCCATTTTCTCCTGCGATCTCTGTACGTCTCTGCAGTTAGTGCGGTTATTCATTTACGTCTTGGCAGTGGATATGTGTTTTCCACTGTACTTGGCTCTTCTGTAGTGAGTTTGTATATGTACATGTGTTTTTTGTGTTGTGGAGATAATGCTCTATGAATACAAGCATTGTTCTGGATCAGTCATAGTGCTGCTTACTCAAACGCTCCAGCCTTTTTACAGGAGCCAAAGCATTAACCCGCTGTAAATCCACATGTTTGCATCCCTTCATCCCCTCATTTATACTGTAATTAGTGCTTGTCCCCTGGACAATGCTCTCTTCTCTCTGAAATATGTCTGTCATCATCTTGTCTTCATTCTCTGCAGTCTTTACTCTCGTTTCATCTCTACCTTACTACGAAGTCTAAACAGGAATATTTCTCTCTGATGAATGGCCGTGTCTTAAAATCCTCAAAAATTCCACCCAAGCAGGTCTTGAATATCTGGAGAGAGTTATTTATGAACATTCCTCTTCTTCTCAATGGCAGTTGCTCAGTTGCACAGGACCAAAATTGCGCTCACAATAACCCTTGCTCTGCAAAATTATGAGTAAGTGTTTCGTGTAAGGGTGAAAAAGTTCCCCAGGTTGGATTTAGTTTATTTTCAAGTTGTTCTTGAAAATTGACTACACTGACCAACACAAAGCTACTTGTCTTGAAAGTAACTTTAGTGTCGCTACACTGTTGAAAACCATTTTTGCAAATTAGATTTTGCTGACATTTTGCAAAAGTTAGCTCACCTCACAACATGTCTTAACCTGACGTGATGTTATAGTATTCCAGAGACAAGCGATTTGTCTGATTTGGACAAACGCAACACAACTGTGACGGAATCAATCAACAATCACAGCCAATCAGAAGAGCGTGTGGGCAGAGTCTCTCTTCAAGTGCACTACACTCACAACCAAATCAATGAACAGTCACAGCCAATCAGAAGAGCATGTGGGCGGAGTCTCTCTTCAAGTGCACTACACTCACAACCAAATCAATGAACAGTCACAGCCAATCAGAAGAGCGTGTGGGCAGAGTCTCTGCACTACACTCACAACCAAATCAATGAAAAATCACAGCCAATCAGAAGAGCATGTGGGCGGAGTCTCTCTTCAAGTGCACTACACTCACAACCAAATCAATGAACAGTCACAGCCAATCAGAAGAGCGTGTGGGCAGAGTCTCTCTTCAAGTGCACTACACTCACAACCAAATCAATGAACAGTCACAGCCAATCAGAAGAGCGTGTGGGCAGAGTCTCTGCACTACACTCACAACCAAATCAATGAAAAATCACAGCCAATCAGAAGAGCATGTGGGCGGAGTCTCTCTTCAAGTGCACTACACTCACAACCAAATCAATGAAAAATCACAGCCAATCAGAAGAGCATGTGGGCGGAGTCTCTCTTCAAGTGCACTACACTCACAACCAAATCAATGAACAGTCACAGCCAATCAGAAGAGCATGTGGGCGGAGTCTCTCTTCAAGTGCACTACACTCACAACCAAATCAATGAACAGTCACAGCCAATCAGAAGAGCGTGTGGGGGTTGCACTGCACTTGCAACCAAAATTAATTAATATTATACCATTTTAACATTAATAAAAATACTTACTGAGTGACTGTAACATTATTTGTCGTAGAATACACTTGTTTGCTCACAGTTTGAACATTCTTGTTTAATTTGTTTTCAAGATCTGAGGAGAATTATCCATTTCAGTATGCCTCTTTCAGTCTCTTTCAGTATGCCTTTAAATGATACACATTATACACTTTTACACATTAAGCACATAATCTTACACTTTGTCTGAGATTATCACTGTCATATTTGTTATAATTTTAACTGTAATAGGGTAAAACCCAAAAAATATTTTAAATGGGCATTTATGGTCGTGTGGAACGAATCAAGTGATTTTTAGTGCATTCTTATGGGGAAAATTGTTTTGGTGTACGAGCATTTTGGGTTACGAGCTCTTGGAACGAATTAAACTCATAAACCGAGGTATTAATGTATTTATCTATGAATACATTGAGAATTCTTTATATGCAAGATATATGTTGGTGTAGCACAACTACATGAACCCATATCGCACAATAAAAATGGCCGC
This sequence comes from Rhodeus uyekii, assembly GCA_037043235.1. NCBI lineage: Eukaryota > Metazoa > Chordata > Actinopteri > Cypriniformes > Acheilognathidae > Rhodeus > Rhodeus uyekii. The sequence goes on along the minus strand of JAWRVZ010000011.1, from coordinate 6,375,073 downwards.
CTTCGCTTTTGAAGTTTGCTGTGAGAAAAATGACTGCTGTCCGGACAGCTAAGATTTTAGTTCCTTCACCCTTTCTTCTCAGTTCGCTTTTCAGAGGGAAATCAGTTTTGTAGTATTTATGAACAGTCCAAAAATGGTAGATCGCGATCGACATAATGGGCACCTGGTTTGCTGTCCATATAAATGCAAATCATCCTAACTATGTGAATTAATACTGACATATCATAAGAGTGTCTGCATATTTTTTGCTGCGTTTTTGAGAGCCGTTCATAATGTGTTTCTCGTAGCTGAATAACTTGCATTCAGAGAACAATTTTCATTCTTTGTGTCCCTTGTGAAATATTGTTAAGAGACAATGACAAGTGCCATTCTTGGTGCTTATAAAAATTTGAGGATAAATCCTACATGTCAAAAATATGAATATGAATGTTGGTCCTGAGTCGTTACCTAGTTACAGTGGTAGACTGCTGTTGCGAACTGCCTCTGGTCTCGTGTGTTGATACGTCCTTGAGTTCAATGAAAAAGCATTTCCGCCATTCAAATGGTAGAGCGGTTCGTGAAGTTTAAGTTGTGTTTGTTCATTATTATTGTAATGTAATGTGCTTTGAGACACTCAGTAGTTTAATGCTGTCTCTCGTGACGCTTCGCAGACTCTGCTCTGGCTCTGGCTTTGGAATCGCTCTGAAGGGATGGTGAGATCTTATGCTTTCAAAGCTACACTCCCTACGTTAAACGGTAGTCCATGCTATCTTTAACCCCCGTGACACCAATGCTGCATTCTAACTTTCAGTTCATAATTAGGTCCAGACGGAGCACAGTATGTGGACTCTTTATGTGAATTGTAAAATTAAGCCTCATTTATTTAACTAAAGAATGTATGGGGCAGGGAATGGCTGCAGATTCTGTGTGGGCTGCTCGTAGCTCAATAAATTCATCAACAAAGAGCATTCAGCGCTCGCTTTCCTTCGAAATTTCAGTATTGAAGTGAAAAAATGTCCTTAAATGCACACACACACACTCATGTCTTAACAATCCGCAGGCCCGCCGGCCACTGAAGCGCTCAAGCGTTCCCTCACAGGCATAGAGCATCCTTTGTTTCCATGTTAGTGAATAAATGCATGTTAAATATTTACTTTACTCCAATGAGCAGTGCAATCTGATCGAGGTTTATGCCCCACACGTAACCTCAAATAGGCCTCGCTCAAATCAGCACATGCCAGTCGAGGCAAACTTTCGCATGCTCGGATTTCTTTTTCTTTTTTCCCCCCCTTCCTGGGATAGAGGAAGTCGAACATTCCTGTTTAATCCCAACAATCCTTTTTTTCCCAGAGTTTATTTTGTACAACTTTCCCTTGAAGGTAATTATTATTATAGATTTTTCCTGGAAAAAAAACCCTAGCTCTATAACCGAGTAAACCTCCCCACACGCCTCACTCCGTCTTCCTGTTTAACCAAGAATCTTTCGATCCTAGTTGTCTTTTTTGTGAAATGGAGTGGTGTTCTTGCGAGAGTGTTTATTGTATATGTCAGAGCGAAAATAGAGTGTGAGAAATACTGACCTTCTCACGCACACAGAGTGTTAAGCTTTGTCACCACTGACCTCTCTCGCATGTTATGTATAAACACAATGTCTCTCCCACAGATGCTAAGAAGCGAGAGAGAGAGAGTGTGTGCATGTGTGTGTGTGTGTGTGTTCCTGTCTGCTCTCAGCAGGATTAACTCATATTTGCTACGTGTGGTTTTTGGAGGGCTTCTGAAAAGGCTAAGTAAACAGTCTATGATGAATGGTTGGCTGTTTCCCCTTGTGCTGATGCACACAATCACCTCACTATCCCTCACTGGGTGTGGCCCGCACAGCTGACCACAATGAGCTCTGTGCACCAGACAACGGTCCACGTGAAACCCAATCCAGCTAAGGAAGCAGCTCTTCCACTGCCACCCCCCCCTCCCCTCCTCCCTCCCTCCCAATCCCAACTCTAGAAATAACCAGAGAACTTTTCCTGAAATCAAATATATTTCCTAGTGTTTGACCGAGCCAATGTGCAGGATTAGTTCTTGCCAGAGAGAGGAATATTTAGCTGTGTAGCCTTTAAAGTCACCATGAAATCAAAATGGATAATTCTTTTTTTGTAGTGTTTATTATAGATGGTTTATCTGTGCACGTCATGATTGTAAATTCAAATGTTTTGAATCAGAATAACTTCCCCCTCCCTCTTGCGTCATCTCTTCTCTGATGACGACGGCGGGGCAACCTAACAATCATATCCAATCATCCAATCAACTCCCCCCGAACAAAAGCCCCGCCTTCCATTTGTTCTTATTCCAGAAGTGTTTCATTTGGATATAAGACACAATATGCCGACTTTAAGTCTGCTCTTTACACTCAAACTACCACACAAACATTTTATTTATCTTTCTCACCAAAACCCCTTAGGATGCAATGTGTTGCAAAAGTGTTGTCACAGTGTTTCCGGTAAATTACCTACATTTTGGATCCTGCCACAATTTCATAACCAACCTTTCATTGAAATGTGAAACTATTTTATGTTTTGGCTATTTGCAAGCTAAGAAATATGAAATTGGTATGATCTCGTTTACTAGGGGAGGACCTTCATGTTTACTTTTTTCTAAAAATGTTATGATTTGTACAATGTACCGTATTTTCCTGCATATAACCCGCGGGTTATACCAGATTTTACAAACCCAGCAGGGGGTGTGCGGGTTATATAAGGGAAAGGCTATATCACACATTTTTTATAGGTAATAATATTTCCCTAAGGACGTAAGTTTTTTTTTTGCGGTATATTTTTCTGTTTTTCTTTCTTGCAAGGTTTGTTGTCTCTGGCACTGATAGGCTGTCTGACCTGTCAATCATGCAAGAAGACGTGATTGGCTGTGCTGCATGAGGGCGGGCTCTTCTCATCTCATCCGATGATCAACACCTGTAGAATCGCTTCTTAAGGGACGAGCTGCTGCACAGCGGGAGACACTGCTTTTTCTTTTTCTTCTGATTCTGACTTGTGTTTGTTTTCTTATTGTGTGAATTTCGCACACAAGCACTGTGTACCGAGCCTGAACAGTTATGGATAATTGATGTCATGTGAGCAACGTTCAAAATTCGAAATGTGAACTTACACAAAAAAGTTCAGCAATCTATGGGGTGCGGGTTATGCCAACAATTTTTTACACAAAACCCTAAAACCCACAGGCCATATGAGGGTGCGGATTATCTGCGTCTGCGGGTTATATGCAGGAAAATACGGTATATCGTATGAATTCATCCAAAATTTGCACCTCGTAAAATTTCTCTTTTTTTTTTTGTGCAAAATAGCAGCAGTGGTTGAAATATGCACTCACATGAAGGGAATCGACTGTAGTGCTACATATTTCAGACCGATTTTTTATTTTCATGTGAGCAGCTCGTGATCCGGTCAGAATCCCAGATCGGCTCGGTTGACAGGAAATGCTGCAAACTCAATATAAGCAATATAATATTAATTTTGTATGTTATTATTATATTAAGCCGTTTGCTAACCATGTTAAACCTAGATCTAGATTCTGTTGTACACATACCTAAGTGAGTCGCCAAGTCTTGCTGTTCTGCATACATTACACACCTAGAATAAGACAAATTTGGTGTGTTAGTAGGGCAGTTAATAAATTTGTGTGTGTGTGTTCAAGGTTTAGAAGAACTGAATCCCATGGCTTTGTTTGAATTTGTCAAAGAGTTGGAACCGTTTGTGTAGAGTAAAGAGTGCACTAATTAATCAGAAGTGACTGATTGCGGTTGCCGGTTAGGGTGTATTCTTTGATCGATGATTGAGTTGAAGTCACTGACAGCAGGGTAGAACAGGAACAACAGGTCTTGAATTATTTTTAGCAGGGACTGGTACTGGGATACCATTCGTCCCTTATAATTACAATCATCCCGTGTGTAAAGATTAAATTATGTGTCATGATTTGTCCTGTACTCATTGTTTAATATATATATTTAGTTTTTACAGTGAGAAACATACTAAATCAAGCCAAGCATTTACAGAAATTTAGCCACAACTACAAATCATTTTAAAATCATGTCCTTGAAATTATCAGTGGGTCTGTCCTCAAACCACTAATGTGTGTACAGCAAAGTCCACATTTTGCCATATATACTTTTTGTTGTTGTTGATGAACCAAGATCTTTTACTCTGTGCTGTTTTCTGTTGATGTGTGAGCAAAAATCTCCTAAACATTTTGTCCAATAATCACAGTAATCTTTGTACCTTGTAATGAAACAAGGTCTAAAGTGTAAAATTCTTTTTAGTTTGATCACTAAATTGAGTCAGTAAATGTGTTAGTCTCTTTGATGTGTGCTGTCAAATTGCCAGCGATCATCTCTTCCTTTATTACTAGTTACAGCTGCAAATAAACATGAATGAGTGATGAAAGATAAAAAAACAACTTACTGAAATTAATCAGGTCTCATGTAATCGATCAATCAGTTTCAGCTGCAGAAAGATGTCAATAAATCAGCTGGAGAACTACGAACAATGTGAATGAGGAATTTTAGTTTTCTCTACTATTTGAATTTCAAGTGGAATATTTATTGTAAACCACTTAAAAATCTTGAAAGGCAGAAATGGAAGTGAAAGACCAGTGTGATTGTACTGTCTATTGTCACAAATTAAAAGAGGTTTGAGTCAGCGCAGCAACAACTCAATGCGAAGACTAAAACATTTTTCTACTGTTCTGTTTGGTCACTGAAAAGGTTGATGCATTTAACTTAAAAATGTTCCTGCATGGCCCTGACACTGTGATGTCATTATTATTATTATTATTATTATTATTATTATTATTATTATTATTGGATTGAAGAACAATGTCGTAAGCTTTTTTCGCATCAGGTAGTTCTAGGAACTAGCCACCAGGGTGGTTCCCTCAGATCCCTCATTCCCTCAGAAATGTTCCCATAGAACCATTTTCCTGGTTGCATTCACACCGACAGTAGGAACTGTGAAGTGACATAAGCCACACTTGTTGTGATATTTATTTTGATGGAGCTGCGGACATTTATTTTAACGGCACTGAGAACTGTCAGGATTCTGTCAGGATTCTGTCACTTCAGTTTTCGGTTTCTAGTGTTCGGGTTGACAGAGTTCTGACACTGCCTCATGTCACGTTTATTGTGAGAGCACGGGGCTCCTGTCGTGCGCTCTCGTGTCTCTGTGCTATCATGTCATCCGTGTCACACACAGTGAGACCCGAGGACCACCAGATATGTTGAATGAAGTCCAGGAGCCAGAATTGCAGTCAATAGAAGAAGGTTTCATCAGCAGAAGCTTCAGGTCTCACAAGGAGTTTGTAGGCCGCCCCACATACAATAACATTGTTACAGCAATTATACTCTAACACAGTGGTCACCAACCTTTTGAAGCTGAAGATAACCCTTCTCTGCCTAAATGAGAGGCAAGATCGACTTGTTGATGGGGGTGGGGGCTGGGGGTTTGCTGTGCGGAGCAGATCGACCAGTCGATTGCGATCGACGGGTTGGCGACCACTGCTCTAACAGAAGCTACTAACTACGTCAATGATGACAGTTAAATTATTCTGATTGGCTAAGATGATTCTGATTGGTAAATGATTCTGATACAGCTTCTCCAAGGCTGAACTCGGATCAGGCTACCAAAAACATTCTGATAGAACATGTTTGAACACGTGCAGACAATATTCATCACTATTCAATGGAAAAATACAGAAAAGCAACGAAAGGCTTTCAAAATAAATAAAAAAATAAAAGAGTACAGAGAGTGCAGAATTATTAGGCAAGTTTTTGAGGATTAATTTTATTATTGAACAACAACCATGTTCTCACTGAACACAAAAAACTCATTAATATCAAAGCTGAATATTTTTGTATCAATATTTTAAGTAGTTTTTAGTTTTAGCTATTTTAGGGGGGTATCTGTGTGTGCAGGTGACTATTACTGTGCATAATTATTAGGCAACTTAACAAAAAACAAATTTATACCCATTTCAATTATTTATTTTTACCAGTGAAACCAATATAACATCTCAACATTCACAAATATACATTTCTGACATTCAAAAACCAAACAAAAACAAATCAGTGACCAATATAGCCACCTTTCTTTGCAAGGACACTCAAAAGCCTGCCATCCATGGATTCTGTCAGTGTTTTGATCTGTTCACCATCAACATTGCTTGCAGCAGCAACCACAGCCTCCCAGACACTGTTCAGAGAGGTGTACTGTTTTCCCTCCTTGTAAATCGCACATTTGATGATGGACCACAGGTTCTCAATGGGGTTCAGATCAGGTGAACAAGGAGGCCATATCATTAGATTTTCTTCTTTTATACCCTTTCTTGCCAGCCACGCTGATGGAGCATTGTCCTGCATGAAAATCATGTTTTTCTTGAAGGATGCAGACGACTTCCTGTACCACTGCTTGAAGAAGGTGTCTTCCAGAAACTGGCAGTAGGACTGGGAGTTGAGCTTGACTCCATCCTCAACCCGAAAAGGCCTCACAAGCTCATCTTTGATGATACCAGCCCAAACCAGTACTCCACCTCCACCTTGCTGGCGTCTGAGTCGGACTGGAGCTCTCTGCCCTTTACCAATCCAGCCACGGGCCCATCAAGACTCACTCTCATTTCATCAGTCCATAAAACCTTAGAAAAATCAGTCTTGAGATATTTCTTGGCCCAGTCTTGACGTTTCAGCTTGTGTGTCTTGTTCAGTGGTGGTCGACTTTCTGCCTTTCTTACCTTGGCCATGTCTCTGAGTATTGCACACCTTGTGCTTTTGGGCACTCCAGTGATGTTGCAGCTCTGAAATATGGCCAAACTGGTGGCAAGTGGCATCTTGGCAGCTGCACGCTTGACTTTTCTCAGTTCACGTTCAGTTATTTTGCGCCTTGGTTTTTCCGCACGCTTCTTGCGACCCTGTTGACTATTTTGAATGAAACGCTTGATTGTTCGATGATCACACTTCAGAAGCTTGGCTATTTTAAGACTGCTGCATCCCTCTGCAATATATCTCACTATTTTTGACTTTTCTGAGCCTGTCAAGTCCTTCTTTTGACCCATTTTGCCAAAGGAAAGGAAGTTGCCTAATAATTATGCACACCTGATATAGGGTGTTGATGTCATTAGACCACACCCCTTCTCATTACAGAGATGCACATCACCTAATATGCTTAATTGGTAGTAGGCTTTCCAGCCTATACAGCTTGGAGTAAGACAACATGCATAACGAGGATGATGTGGTCAAAATACTCATTTGCCTAATATTTCTGCACTCCCTGTATACAAGCGGCAATGGATTTCCAAATCGTCCCTACACCACTACTGTGCACCATCTCGTCAGTTCATGTGAACACGCAGAGATGCACGTCTGCATTCGCTGCATGTTCTTGTCCTGTCAGCGTGTACCCCGCCCCCTTGTTACCACGTTTCCCTTGAGTGTCCTCAGCTGTCCTCAGCCCGTTTCCCTTCCTCATGTGCCTATATTAATCCCTTTGTGTTTGCTGTTCGTTGTCGTGTCGTTGTCATTTCATGTCTGTTCCTGGTCTTGCCGTTTTTGGTTGGTACCTGTTCCTTCCGAGATTCCTGTGTGATGTTTGGTAGTTCATGCTTTCAGTTCAGTTCAGTTCAGTTGAAAGCTGTTTCGCGTGCTTTCGGCCTATCAGCTCACACTTGTATCACTGGCAGACCCAACTCTGAAGTAGGAGCTAATTTAGTTTCCCCAAAAGGAGTTCCTTGAACTAAAATCATTCCCAGTTCCTGCGGGTACACACACGCCAAAAGTTGGTATGTCCGCCATTAGTTCTAGGAACTATGAAAGGTTCTTCCCGTGTGAAAGCCCCTATAGACTCTTTAAATTGTCCTTCCTCGTTGGATCACCAAAGATGGACTTGTTTGGTGAGACGAGACTGCTGCTAATGCTGAAGCTTTAGCACAGATGTATGAGTACAGGGGAGACGGAAACAGGTCTGTTCGAAACATGCCGACAATGAGTAAGTGCTCTCAGATTAACTATATGTGAAGACCAAAAGTTCAATTTCCAAAGCAGCTACACAAAGCATAATGCCTTACAACCCCTAGTGAGCAATCCAATGCCAACAATGGAAAGTGGGGGAAAAAAATACTTCAACTGTATGGACTGCATCTGTGACCTGCTGTTTGCAGATGAATGGCAGGACTTTCCCCTCTCTCTATGTTTTAAACTTTGCTGTTTTGAGTATATGTGCATTATTTATGAGTCTGTCTTCCATAAACTTCCAAATCAGCCTCACAACCCCTGGCTTATGTCCTCACGTAACTTGCACACAAACTCACACATGCATTATCCACTCAGAGCCTGTGGAGAAGAGAGGAAGGATAAGTTGCCTCCAAATATATGCTTTGCATATCTCCCATGACCGGTGTGTGTGTGTGTGTATATATTTGAGGAAGTATGAGCTCGAGGGATCCATTAATACATCTCAACTGTAGTGGCGTGGAGTGTGAGTGTAGAAACACTTCCAGATGTGATCCAGATAAGCAAAGGCGTTTTTTGTTGGGTTTTTTTTTCATTGCCAGAGGAGAGTTTGACCAGCCGTCCTGAGCTCTGCTTATCAAAGTGATTTAAAGTCAAGGAATCGGTGTAAAAAACTGATTTTGTCAGACACACAGACATATCCTGTACAGCTGAAGAAAAGGCATCCTGCTCTAGGGCACTGCCACAATGACTTTGAAATGCTTGAAGAGTTTTGGAGCTTTTCACAAAGGCAAATACAGTGGTACCTCGAGATACTAAATTAATCCGTTCCGAGGCGGCCTTCGTATAATGAGTTTTTCGTATCTTGGAACACATTTTACATGTAAAATGGCTAATCCGTTCCAAGCCCTCCAAAAACACCCCATTAAATTTCATAATAAAGCTAAATTGACCTACAAACAATGAAATAACGTAAAAGCCGAAGGTTACCTTTCGAGTGAGGCTACCTCCGAAAGTGGCGGCAGAGGAGGAGGAGGACAAACGGCAGATAAAGTAAAGTTTCGGGTGCGGAGTGGCTGAGCTAAAGCACGCCAGCACGTACGTATAGAAGATGCATGATGGGAGGGATGTTGTCCAATTAGAGAGAAGGATCTCATGGCTTGGCTAGCATAACTAAGATGGCGGCGTGCAGCGCGAGTTTCAAAATTGTTATGGGGCGAATCTCGGACTTTCAGAAACCTTTCGTATCTTGAAAACTTTTCGTATGTAGAGCAGTACAATTTTTCATCTTTGCTTTCGTAACTTGGATTTTTCGTAAGTTGAGCCTTTCGTATCTTGAGGTACTACTGTACCAGTTTTGAGGCCTGAACAGGTTTTCTGAGCACTGGGTCGGGGCTGATTGGATATACAGTCATACGTTGACATGCACCTTGCAGAATCTGTTAAATGTTAATCATTTTAACAAAATAAGAGGGATAATGGAAATTGCTTGTTTTCTGAACAAGCTGTTTCACACAACAGATCTTTACATATAGTCTGCAAGATAAAATATAAAAACGCTTCTTTTTCAAAAGTTTTCACACCCTTGATTTGTAATACTGTGTGTCAAGACCTGATGATCCATGACTGGTTCTCATGTTTTGTGATATATGATCACGACTCCCTTCTTTGTCCTGAGCAGTTAAACTGCCCACTGTTCTTCAGACTCAAACACATCTATTACAGAAGGTGCAAGCATTAACTCTTTTTTACCATTGTGCTGAAGTGTCGAGCTTGTACTTGTATTGAGGACCTGCTAACCAGAATTCAAATTGCTTTAATACTAAAGGGATCTCTATGGTAGTAATATGAATGAAACCAGTATTACTTCTAGACTTCAAACACTGAATATAAAATGTGTAGAGAAAAGTTATATTTATGGTGTTTAAACAGGACTAAACAAGAAGCATCATTTGTAGGATTATTTGAATAATTCAGTTTAAATGAAAACCCTGAATTAAAGTTCAATTGAAACCATTCCGTTTAAATAAACACCATTGATTCTATTTAGTTGTACATGCTTGATTCTATTGGGTTTTACTTGTTTCAATCACATGGAACCACTGTTCACTGAATCTTGTTCAGCCAAAGCACTAAAGACAGCGAGAAACAGACAAGCCCTCTGCACAGACCCGATGACTAGCTATTAATGCGAACCGCAGCTCAGCTTCACTATTATAAGAAAAGATTTTGTATAGAACCCTATGCTTCTTGACTCAAGTTTAGACAACCTATATAAGGAGAAATGTCTTAAAAGATTGCATAATACTTTCACGTTTCAATTTTTTTCTAGCGATGTTTACAATCGGTTTAATTCATAAAATTTAATTAAAACAAAAAATAATTAAAACAAAACTGCAAAGCACATGACAGAACCCTTTAGGGTTGTACATTTAGTACTTTTTCTTCTAAGAGTGCCATCATTAATATGCCATCTGTCTTAAAATTAAACCCCACCATGTTCGTTCATTGGCCAGAGGAGAACTGAGTGACCGAGGTTTTTTTTTTTTTTGTCACCTGATTGAGTTTGGGTTCTTGCCACTGTCTCCTCTTACTTGCTTAGGGCCCGTCCACACGGAGACGCGAGTCACTGCATCCGCATACATTTCTTATCGGATTGGCATTCCGTCCATACGGATCCAGCGGTTTGGGAGACTGAATCCGCTCTCTTTTAAAATGGATAGATCTGAATCCGACACCCTTGTGGACTCGTGTGGACGGCCATTCCGTATATTTTTTGTTTACCGATGATGTCATCACATCACGTGTCGGCTGCGTCACAGTAACAGCAACAGTGTTGCCAGATTGGACTGAAGATTTCAGCCCAACTACAGCTTAAAACCCTCCCATTTAAAAAAAATACCAGCCCAAAGTGCGTACTCTTATAAATAATGAAAAATGTTGAGCGATTTTATCAACCAGCCCTATTCATTTTTTCCCGGTCGGACGTGACAAAAAGGCAATAGCAATCTGGCAACACTGAACAGCAACAACAATGCGCATGCTCAAAGTCTTCTTCTCTGTGTATAGTGTATATCTGTGGCAGAATTACAGCGCCCCATACTGGTCTGGCATATATACTACACCGTTATCAGTCGGTTTAGTGGTCTCGTGTGGACGCTGATATTTCTTGCGCCGACGCCGTGTTTATGATCGGATAGGGAATGCACCGGCTTCGTGTGGACGTGGCCTTAGTTGGGGACACTTAATATTCATCAATACTATTGATCTGACTGTATTAACACTGTTGGATGAAATCTGAGCTGGATGATGACATCACTGTTTTCTGCAGAAATACTTTACAGCTGATTCGTCTGTTTCATAATCAATTACGTTTTTTGCTTTGTATAATTTGAAATTCTAAAATAACAAAAATGTAATACATTAAAACTATTCATAAAATCTGTAGACAAGCCACATAAATGACAAAAAGTCAAATTACTAAAATTAACCACAGTTAAAGTGAAAAAAAAATCTAAATCTAATTCAAAATGTTAACAAAATTCTAGTAGTATATCAATGATATGACTCTCTTGGATTATTAATTTAGTTTAGTGTTTAACTATCGAAGTGATGTTTTATTTTTTTAAATGTACATAATAGATTGGTATTTTCAGTCGTCTCATCTCTCCTTGTGGTGCATAATCAACCACACAACCCTTGTGACTTGTCTAAACATTTATGGTCTGTTCTGTTGATGTGTTGTGGTGCCACACACCAGATTCCATATGATAAAAATAACTTTGAGAAAATATGTTTTGTTTTGTTTTCCCTCTGAAATCTGCAAGCACTGCTGTGAAGGGTGTGATCTCAAACACACTCCCACTCAAATAACTAATGAATGTGTGATGCGTGTGGAAAACAGAGGAGTTAATCTCTCTACAAAGGAAACTAGTTTATAATTCAAGCACGGATGTGGTTGACAGCTTGTGTTCAGAACACATGAGTTTGTGTGTGTGTGTGTGTGTTTACAGGTTTAGCTATACTTGTGAGGGCTAAATATCCTCATTTATATAGTGAAATATTATGATAATCAACTAGTGAGGACATTTTCACATCTGGTTCTAGTAGATCTCGAGCTGCTGCATTTTGGACCAGCTGGAGTTTGTTTATTAAGCATACAGGGCAACCACCCAGTAGAGCATTACAATAATCTAACCTTGATATGTCGTAATTTAGATATATGTTTAAGATGGAAGAATGTGGTTTTACAGATGCTAGAAACGTGGCTTTCAAATGAAAGATTGGTATCAAAGACAGACCCAGGTTTCTAACTGATGACGAAGACTTGACAGAGCAGTCATCGAGTGTTAGGAAGTAGTCTAGGTTATTATGTGAGGTTTTTGGTCCAATAAATAAAACCTCTGTATTTTTCAGAATTTAGTAGTAGGAAAATACTAATCATCCCATTATTTTATATCAACTATGCATTCCATTAGTTCTGTGATTTTGTGTTTCATCAGTGTAACAGTGAAAGCTAATGTCATGCTTCCTAATAATTGCACCCAAAGGAAGCATGTACAGGGTGAAAAGCAACGGTCCTAATACTGAACCTTGAGGTACTCCATACTGAACTTGTGATCGATATGACATCTCTTCACAGCTGTCAGCTGAGTATGATTTAAACCATGCCAAGGCTATTCCACTAATGCCAGCTCACACCACACTGTGAACACATTAGCATTGCACCATTACAGAAACACTTCATCAACTACATTTACAGAATTTCTTATTGTTTCGTCTTTGATTGTTTATCCATTTTAATCATTTCAATGCGTTGTTCCGCAAGCCCTGTGCTTTTAAGCCGCTGTGTCAACTTCAAATAGTTTGGTTCATGAAGAACATGCAAGAACGCGTCCTGAGTGGGTGATGTGGTTTTTCATGCATCTTTGGTATCTTTGAAAAGAGAAGACACATGTAGGTTTTAGACAGCATGCTCGACAGAGGTCAAAATAACGCGCCACAGACCCCGAGAAAGCTGAGGATCAGACAGCGAGAGGACAGACCGGTGCGGTGTGCTAAAATAGTGCCCAGACTTCAGTCTCAGCAGAAAACACATGTTTTTCTTTGTGTTGGTGGTTTGAGTTTTGGTTGTTGAGGAACAGCTTGTGTTGTTTCCTGATGGCAGAACGGAGTTCATATGCCTCTGGATTTGTGCAGAATCTCCACCATAGCACTGCCAGCCCTACACAGACCTAATACTTCACTTCTCACCCACTTATATTAATATAAAGCTCCTCTCACAGTTGCGCCTTATGTTTCCCTAACATATACCAACCCTCATCATACTAAAGTTCTGGAACTCAACAATATTGTCATGATCATTTGAATATTGGGTTGTCATCACGTACTCTCCCTCATGTCAATTTAAACCCACAAGACTTGAAGGTCTATTCGCCCAAAACAATTATAACGAGATTGTAAAACGAATCCATTTGAATCAAGCGGTTTATCACTTTATATGATGAACTGATTTAATTTAGTCCTTTATTCACATATAAATATTGATCTGCGCTCAACCAATATGGTAATCGGCAGTTCAAATGGGCCTGCTTGAGATGCATGTCCCGTGAGAACAAACCTCAAACTGTTTGAGCTTTCGTCTATAATATATAGAGTTTCAGTGGAGGGAGTCTCTCAGGTTTTGCTGTTTCAAAATAAAACACTTATGGACTTGGGGAAACCTGACAGAGACTAAATGATTTTTTACTTTAAATCAAAGTACAAAGCCAACTCTGTGTGTTTTGTCTTTTGATATGAATCGTTTTGCTACTTTTGTTTTTGCATAATTTTCTTAATTGTTCAGATAAGCTGCAATTTATCCCACCAGTAAAGAACATTGACCCAACCTATGGAAACACATCTGTGTGTGTGTGTGTGTGTGTCAGTATGTGAGTGTGTGTGTGTGCATGTGTGTGTGTGTGTGCGCGTGTGTGTGCGTATGTGTGTATGCATATGAAAGAATGTGTGTGTGTGAGAGAGAGAGAGAGAGAGAGAGAGAGAGAGTGTGTGCCTGTGTGTGTATGTGTGCAAGCTTATGAGTGTGTGTGTGTGTGTGTGTGTGTGTGTGCGTGCGTGCGTGCGTGCGTGCGTGCGTGTGTGTGTGTGCGTGTGTGTGTGTGTGAGTGCCTCTGTGTGTGTGCTGTATATATAAAACTTATTTACAGTGCTCAGATTCTTTGGATCTTATTTATTTGTGCGAGCGCTCAGCTGTAGGGGGAAGGACTGTGTGTGGTGCACGTTATGGAGAGACAGAGGCCGACCGCTCTAATTGCGTCTCTCAGATGTGGCTCAGCTGTACGTGGGCAGAGTGCAGACTTTGTGAGCAGTTCCAGACAGCAGACATACCAGTGTGTGTAAGAAGGATGTTTTGTGTAGGGCGTGGACAAGTGGAGAGAAAATATCCCTGCTGACCACGGGAATCCCACCCATATAATACCACACCCTCTGAGGCCGAGTGCAGTGTCTCTTTCTGTATGAAGACTTGTTGCGCTGTTGATAACCACTGTAACAGTTCTGTTCAATACTGTTATGCTATTAGATGGGACTGCGTTAAAATATGTCTCAATTTGTCATGTATCTGGTACCATACATTAACCCTGACACATGAAATAAATACAAATTTGGCAAATACAGCCAATATGGCAAATTTATTTGATGAAGCGATCGGCATGCTATAAAAATGTACATGCACTGTATATGTTTGCTAACAACAAAAGTCATATGTGCACCAACTAACAGCAGAGATTTACCAGTATACAAAAAAAACACCTTCGATTCTCCATACAAACCTTTAATTATATTCTCCAACATTGCAAACACAATTTCGCTCACAGCGTAAAGTCACAATACACATAAACCCATTCGCTCATAACAGTCATTTCGCTCTGACACAGTTCTGAAAGTATTGCACATGCAGTTACTATGGTTTCTTTACAAACTCTACAATGCTTTGTTGCGTTTTGCCTTTAACGGTCTGCTTGAAAACAAATCCTTCTAAGCTTCTACCAGTAACGTCTTTGTCGATGTCAACGTAATCTGGGAATTCCTGGACAGTGATGCTAACTCCTTCAAGGCTTGATTTTTCCACCACTTCTGCGAGTTCTTCTACGCGGCGCTGTGAGTGAAGTGTCACTGACAGAGCGACCATATGGACCGCGATCCACGTGCAACGCAAACTTAGCACATGCGCAGTGAACTAGGTACGATCATTAGTCACGAGATAACCATGTGAAGTGGCGAATTTGTCCCTCTTTTGTGCTTGAGATATTAGGGTTCGGTTACATAAAATAATCGACATAACCGATAAGACAAATAGGGAGTTTGGCGGTTCCACTTCAAAAACGTCGACATAATAGGATTGGCGAGTTAACTGTGAGTCAAGATAAGTGAACTATAATTTAAATTTATATTTATTTCATGTGTTTCTTTTTTATGGAACAGTTTTGAGCTTTAGGCTAAATATTTTAATGATCTAAAAAGAATGCATAAATGTTGTTTGTTCAGTATCATATTAGCGAAAATCTGTTTCAGATGTTCTGTGGATGTACATACTAATAAGTCACTAATTTATCCATGAATGAGACCCAAGTAAATCTGTCACCATCCTATCTTTCAACTACTGCAATGCATTTAATTTTTAATTACTTACATTTTTGCGAAGATGTGTGGGCGTTGTAATGGATTTTATGTTGTCTTTTGCTGTTTAAGCAAAATGGAGAGCTTTAATCTGATTTACTATGGTCTCACATTTTTCCTCTATTCACCAGCTGCACCTTTTACTCGTCTTATCTCACAAATCTCGTTGATCAGTCATGGAGATCTGTGGAAATCTGCGATCAATTGCAGTCATGCTGATTGATTTATACAGTGTGGAGAATTTGTCCTAGATCATTCTCATTTCCATTTGTTCATATGTGTGATGTTTATAGAAGATAATATAGACATGTAATTTGTTATGACAGCTTGACGATGTAGACGAATTGCCTGAACCACTGGCAGTCTTCAGAAAGCTCAGTGTACAACTCTGGAGGATATATTAATCTCTTAGCAATCTAATATTTATGTTCATTCCTTTCCTGTTCCAATTTCCAGCTCAGTTCTCCAGAGATCTTTGATTGGAGGAAATCTTGGAGTTAATCAGCACACATTTCTGTGTATTATATTTCTGATGAAGCTACTACTGTCTTTGAAGTCCTTTTTTCCCTTCCATATTCCTGTTTGAGTTATTGTATCAACCACCGTCTGACAAAGGGATTTATAAACATGAAAGGAGAAATCTTAGGTTGACATCGGGTCAGCAAGACCCGTGCTTTCGTATTGTTCCCAAAGATCAGATATACGGTATCCAGATGTTTACAATAAACATTTTTTTCTCTTTCTGCCATATGCAGACCTTATTAATTTATAAGGAAACATTAATTTTAAGAACACCAGGGTCCTGTCCTTCAGATGTGGATTAGTTAGTTTTAGATTTAATTGTTAATGATTTGAATCCATCCTGTATTGTTCCATTCTTCCAAAGAAGGAAGCTCAAATCTGCTTGGGTTTGATTCATATAAACAGGATTAAACTGTAGCTTAGAATGTGCTAAAAGTCTGTTCCAGTCCCTGCTTGACAAGGGCACTTTTTTAAAAGAGCACCCTGTTGAACTACCGGCAATAATTATTTAAAATAATATGAATTGATCCTTTGATATACATTTGAATTTAACAATAATAAAATGCAGCCAAACTTACTAAACATGACAGTTATGTGTCCGTTTACTTCCTGGTTCCTCCTGTGCTCTCCCAGTGTTTTTCCACTCACCTGTGTTAAGAGTGAGGTACGAGGTCTCAATTGCCGGTGAGAAGGTATTTTAATATAATGAAAAAAAAACAAAAGACAAACCAAAACTGCCCCGAGAGGGAAAATCATAACTAGACTGACCGGATTCGACTGACAGAAGAGACTGGGCAGAACTCGACTAGACTGGACTGGACTAGACAAGACAAAGGACGAATAACAACACGAACGACAGCAATAGACAACGACACAGCACAGGACAGCAAACACAAAGGGATTAAATTGTGACACAGGAGGAAGGGCTAATGAGGGAAAACAGCTGGGGCAAATCAAACTATAACAAGGGAACAAGACGGGCGAGGTTACACAATGACAATGCATAAGCCGCGTGTCCACAAGAAACCGGACGAGATAGCGCACAGCTAGTGAAACAAACTGCGCGCGACACGAAATGCAACATGAAAGCACACGGCCGAAGTAAACACGAACCGCATGCTAAACACTACACACAGACAAGAGAGAGTGCGGCTCGAGCAAAGCTCGAAACCACACCCACTCACATGACGTAGAGCACACGAGAACGAGCAAACACTCGTCTCGTGCGCTCACAAGAAGGACAAACACACGGTCATGAATTTCCGAATCCCGACACAAAACCAAGGCTGAGCAAGACCAAAGTCTCGGGATCGGACATCGTAACCCGCACACAAGACACCACACAGACAAGAGAGCATGCGACTCGAGACACTCGAAGCCATGCGCTCCCACGAGGACACGACAATAGGGCAGTATCAGTCACCGAAACACTAGAAAACAAAACCGAAGTGACAGAACCCTGACAACCTGTCTCATCATCAATCTCTTCGCCAGTCTTGTCAGCTGTGTCTTGTTCCCTCATCTACCCTGTGTTTTCCTTCAGTCCTTGTCCGAAGTTGTCCACGTTAAGTTTATTTTCGCCCTGATCTCTTCCTCTTCCAGCTTTATTTGTGTCAGGATTGGTTTCTTCTCTATCTGCTCCTATCATTGGTGTTGTGCCGCAAGGTTCTGTCTTGAGCACTATTTTATTCTCCTTACATATGCTTCTCTATCATAAATAAAATAGGCTGATGACACTGTTTTATCTTGCTTTAAGATCTGATGGTTTTAAAACCTTTTCACATGTTTTTGATTGCTAGAGGACAGTTAATGCTGAAATAACTTTATCCATTTGAATGAGAGCAATCATTGTAATTGGGCACTTTAACTCTGTTCTTTCTCATGACTCAGTTCACGGTGCCAACGCCCCTTTCAACACCAGCGTCAAACAAGGCTTATTTGGACCTCGTCCACATGAACATTGCACATAGCGTCATTGAACAGCAATGCTAGGTAACAAGTAAGAGAGAATTGACCGATGTTGATGGCTTTCGCTTCAAGTAGTCAGCAACAAAAGAGTTAAAAAACAAGTCAAACTCTGAGTAACTTGTTACACATAACCAACATGCAACATGCCACCAGGGGCAGCACTAAAGGCCCTGAATATGTCAAGCAAAAGGGAAGTGTGGCGTGACATCATTTTGAACAAAATTAGGGTTCTTAGAAATAGTTCGCAATGGCTGGTAAACTCCCAATGGTCTGTGATGATGATGTAATAGGTGGGTGTGGCTCTGAGGCTCCGCCTTCTTTAAGATGTAAATCTTCTCCGGTTCATTTCTTCTGTTCAGTCCGTCGAGGCAGATGCCAGTAAAAACATGAACTCACTGGAGAGCCGCTTTACAGCAGAAACTGAAGTTGTGATCGAATCTGACCCTGTTTAATACAGTAAAGCGATCTATTGTATAAAGTGTAATATAAATAAACGTGACATGACTGGAGAGCTGAATCTCAGAGCTGCTTCTATTGTGTCGTGCAGCACATATTTACATATTCATTTAAATGTGTGGGGGGGGGGGCGTTGAGATGTTCGGTAACAGTTTCAATCACTGAAAAGGTATTGCCAAGTTCTTTTTACCTCTGAGGAAAGAACAAAAATAACTTTGCCGTGAGTATATGGGACCTTAACGCTGACACTTCCCTCCATAGAGCTGATGCAGTTCTTCTGTCCTTCTTCTCAAATGTACATCCTGTGTTCTTTAACAGTCCTAAACCTATAAAACAAAACAACAAATGCAAATTGGTCAATTAACCTTCTTACCATAGTGCTTGGCTACTGATTGAACTCTGTGGATTGTATTCAGCCAGTTCTGGTCTTCCAATTCAGTTTTAGATTTTATTATTTGTATTCAAAGCTTTGCTTGATCATTCTGTTCAATTGCCACATTTAAATACTGTTTTAGTTCATGGTTTGGTTTTAGTGAGATTTGTAACTTTTGCTAGTTTTGATATCGCTCTGCCAGTTTTGTTAGTTTGGTATTTTTCTAGTACATCTGCATTTAATTATTTTAACCTCGACTTCAGCTGTTATAATTGTGACAATGTGTTTATGAAGTAAAGTGTAAAACAGAAGCACACACACCTAATGAAATATAATTTACACGTAACTACACACACATATCCTCCATCACCATCCATCCGTTCCTTCTTGCTTTGAGGTCTAAAACATTTCACACCTACTTATACTCACACCTGTGAGACAAACACTCCTCGCATTTCCTCATATAAAGGACGTTTGCCTGTGTTATTTCATACTGTAAGCTAAAATAATGTTTATGTAAAATACAATACCAGTTCAGTGTTTGGGAACAACTTAGTTTAGGGTTAGTGTAAGTTTCCCATGGTATAAAAAATCTTTTGATCTAAAAGCACATTCTTAAATTCATTTTGCATTTATAAATTATATGTGTATTTTTTGTTATTAGTTCAGCGGTAGTTTAGCGGTTAAGTAGACGCAGATGATGAAGGACTGTTTAAAAGCACCTTAATGTGATTCTGCTTGAGAGAATGAGTGAGCAGAGCTGAACTCTAGACATAAGGGTGGCTACTTTGAAGAAACTCTAATACAGTAATACCTCGGTTTACAAATTTAATTAGTTTTAAAAGCTCGTAACCCAAAATGCTCGTACACCAAAACAATTTTCCCCATAAGAATGCACTAAAAATCACTCAATTCGTTCCACACGACCATAAATGCCCATTTAAAATATTTTTTGGGTTTTACCTTAATAATTACAGTTAAAATTATAAAAAATTAACATCTCATATAAATACTAATTAATAATTGACAATTAAACTCTAAAAATGCTTGACAATTTACTGTCGCTGCTGGCATGAAGGAGATGGGAGGAGGGTTTTACTGCTTACAGGGAGAATTTCATCCCTTCTTTCTTACTCATCTTGAGGTCATTGTCTATATGCTGTACTGTACGTATATATTTCACTACGTGAACAATAGTGATCACAATTAATGTTAACAACACAAGGTAAAACCGCTGTAAATCACTTATAAAAGTATCACTGTGGTGAATGATGCAACCAAACTGAGCAACGCTGAGAGAATAAACGAGTTAAGGGGTGATAAAGGGGTAGAAACTGTGTGACTGTTTTGTGAGAGGCTGTGTTTAGGATATTTCCAGTAAAAATGTGCACAAAGATGCTGAGCACACAAAATGCGAAAAAAACAACAACTTTTCCACACAAAAATGCGAGGGAATAATTTTCTCGCACACTGATACAATGCTCGTAAACCGAGGTATTACGGTATAACATAACTTACATTTGTTTTGGTCACTACATAATGATGGTAATAAAGAGTCAGTGTGTCCAAACTTACTAAACTGTTACTGTGGCCAGATAGTTAAACACGTTTAACATTTGACATTATTAACAATTAACAATTTGTTGAAGCACACACAAACTGTGCAGTACAACAATATTACATGGAGGGTGTGTGTATGTGTGTGTGTGTGTATTTTTAGTTGAGTTTACATGAGAGGTTTTCAGTGTTTGTGTGCAGCTGTCCAATGATGTGATCTCACTCTTTCTGCTCATTCACGTTTGTGTATTTGTCTTTTCTTCAGGAGGTGGTAAATTGTGTTCCCCAAAACCAAAATCACCACTTAAAATCAAAACAAGGAATAGAATTGTTGCACCAACATTAGAACTGGCAGGATATTGAAGAGGGGCAATGAGGGTCAGACGGCCATTGAAGAGACTTTGTGTGTGTGTGTGTGTGTGTGTGTGTTGGGGGTCGGCAGCAGATCTTCTTGTTGTCTATCAGGTGCCATTGTCACTCAGTGTCCGTCACAGCAGGGAGAATCGACTCGGCGCACACACACAGATATCATGTTTACTAAAGGAGTGATATATGCGCGTCTTTAAACAGTCACAGACGTTTGCATCCTCGGGGGGCTGGTCTCAATCCTCCACCTGTGTGCTAGACGCCTGTGAGCCGCAGTCACGCTGGGGCTGATGGGTAGACAGACAGCTCCTGTAGGGCCGATCCGCAGGGAGCAGCTTAACGAGGCTTTTCCTGAGGTGCTTCATAGCAGCAGCCGCAGGCTTAATGACACTGACGAGAGAGACTGCAGACGTCCCGTCACAGACGGACAGTTGCACAACACAGATGATACAGACTCAGCAGTGTGTGTGTGTTTGAACACACAAACATTATCTGATGGTCAAACACAGACGGCCCTCATCATAGATTTTGTTGGTTACGCTTTAAATTGTCTGTGTTACAGTGCATTTATACATTCTTTTTTTTTACTTCATCGGAAATATTGAATAAATGTATTAAAAACGTGAATTAATATATAACTACTACATAAATATAATTTAGAAACATAGTACCATTATTCAATTTTAAAAAACGTTTTTTATTAAACTAAAATGTAGTAAATTAATTTAATTGAAATATATATTTTTTTATATCAATAATGCCTAAAATTGAGTGTAGGTAGAAAATTCAATAGATATGAACTATAAGTATTGCTTTTAACTAAATGTCAGAGTAACTCGGAGTATTAGTTGAGCGTTGGGTTAAGTTAGGGTTAGAATAAGTTGATAAACATGTAGCAAAGGGGATTTGCAGTTAAGACCCGAGGACCAGATATGTTGAATGAAGAGCAGGAGTCAGAAGTGCAGTCAATAAAAGAAATTTTAGTGAAGTTTAGTTTGCAGTTTCATCAGCAGATGCTTCAAGTCTCACAAGGAGTTCGTAGGCCGCCCCACATACAATAACATTGTTACAGCAATTATACTCTAACAGAGGGTGCTAACTATATCAATGATGACGGTTAAATGATTCTGATTGGCTAAGAAAGAAAGAAAGATAAACAAAACTAATAATTTTCCACACAAGAGCAGACAGTCTGAAGCATATCTTCGTTGATAACATGGTTGACGGGTTCGTGACGTGGCTTGTCGAGAACAACAAGTCATTCCGTCTCCTTATGGTGCCAGTTAATCACCTCACCAAAACAGACTATAATAACACACACACACACACACACACACAAACAGATACACAGCTTCTCCAAGGCTGAACTCGGCTCAGGCTCCAACTATCAAAAGAGAGACCCAAAACATTCTGATAACATGTTCTATCTGTTGAGACGTGCAGACAATATTCATCAGTATTCTATGGAAAAATACAGAAAAGCAAAGAAAGGCTTTCAAATAAGAAAAAGAAAATAAGAAATTAAGAAATAAGAAAAAAAAAAGAAAAGAAAAAATATATATATACAAGTGGCAATGTATTTCCAAATTGTCCCCACAAAAGTTACTTATAGTCAGTAGAATGTGTGTTGTGGAGCATCAAAATAAAGAGTTATCAGATATCAAACAGACAGTCACTAATATCTAATGAGAGTCAGTTGACATGAGGTTGTGAAGTTACTTATATTCAGTAGAATGTCTAAAGTTTTCCCTTACAAACTGCATATAATATGTACATATTTAGATTATTTTGAATATTTACACATTTGTTTGTGTCTCGTTTTTACCAGATTCATCTAAAGAATCGTCCAAAGAGAAGAAGGAGAAAGACGGCACAAAAGAACCCAAGAAAGACTCTGTTAAAGAGAAGGACTCTAAGGTGTCAAAAGAGTCCAAAAGAGAGTCAAAGGAACCCTCAAAAGACAAGGAGTCAACCGGAGAGAAAGAGTCATCAAAGGAGTCTGGGAAGGAGAAGATCAAGGTGTCGAGGAAGTCCTCCGTGAAGGTGAAAGTGAAAGGCTCTGAGACGGGAGACGGCTGAAGCTCAGAGTCAGAGCTCTCGGGATCTTTATTAGTCATGCCTCATCCTGACAGTTCTGCTGTAATTCTAGAGTTGATTGTATAGTGCCAGCAAAACCATTCTCAAAGTCTATGTTTTCACCCTCTTTGAGGACAAGTGGACTTGTAGGAGGAGTTTATATTCAGCATGTAGTATGTGTAAGTTATGCAGGGCCCAGCGGGACGTCTGCTGACAGGAGCCGTCTGAGCACCGCTCTTATCTCTGTCTGCTTCTGGGACAATCACAACTCAGCTCTTGCATTCCTGACTGTGAACTGAGGTAGCGTATAAGATGCAGAATTGGAATATTTTAACGGACTTTAATTAAAAATAGAATGAAACTCAAGTGGTTGTGTAGTTTTTTTTAGTGCGGCTCTTTTGAATAAGTAGCTTCATTTACATGGACACATTTTGTGTGTTAGTAGGTTTTTCAACCTGGTTCTTCTCGTCATAGTCGTGATCATCATAGGCGTCAGAACCGCGTCTTCTCGCAGCAGATTTTTGTTTGTGTGTGACGGAGGGATTCCTGCCGCTGTTTGACTCCTCTCACACTTTAGGTCAGCTAGTCAAAATAGCATCATATGAACACACACATATGACTAGCGTGTTTATCCCAGCAACGCTTTGGATGCTCAGTAAGTTCCGGCACAAAATAAACATCATAATAGCTGTTTGTTTGTTTCTTTAGGTTTGGTGTTAAAATTGACAGTATGAATCAAGTGAATCAGGACTAAATGTATCGTTTTCATTTTTGTTCCTGACCAACAGAAACAAGGGAACCGAATTACAAGTGTGAACACACCCCTAATACAATCAGATAAATTGTGTTTGTCCTCATTTAAATTTCAGCTCAGCTTCTCATGGCATGTAAGTTTGTTTGTGTGTGTGTGTGTGTGTGTGTGTGTGTGTGTGTGTGTGTGTGTGTGTGTGTGTGTGTGTGTGTGTGTGTGTGTGTGTGTGTGTGTGTGTGTGTGTGTGTGTGTGTGTGTGTGTGTGTGTGTGTGTGTGTGTGTGTGTGTGTGTGTGTGTGTGTGTGTGTGTGTGTGTGTGTGTGTGTGTGTGTGTGTGTGTGTGTGTGTGTGTGTGTGTGAGTGAGTGTGTGAGAAAGAGAGTAAGAGTGCATGAGTGTGTGTGAGAGAGTAAAAGTGCATGAGTGTGTGTGTGTGTGTGTGTGTGTGTGTGTGTGTGTGTGTGTGTGTGTGTGAGAGAGAGAGAGTAAAAGTGCATGTGTGTGTGTGTGTGTGTGTGAGAGAGAGAGAGAGAGAGAGAGAGAGTGTGTGTGTGTGAGAAAGAGAGAGTGCATGAGTGTGTGTGTGGGTGTGTGTGTCTGAAAAAGAGAGAGAGTAAAAGTGCATGAGTGTGTGTGTGTGTGTGCGTGTGTGTGTGTGAGAAAGAGAGTAAGAGTGCATGAGTGTGTGTGTGTGAGAGAGAGAGAGAGAGAGAGTGTGTGTGTGAGAAAGAGAGTAAGAGTGCATGAGTGTGTGTGTGTGTGTGTGTGTGTGTGAGAGAGAGAGAGAGAGAGAGAGAGAGTGTGTGTGTGAGAAAGAGAGAGTGCATGAGTGTGTGTGTGGGTGTGTGTGTCTGAAAAAGAGAGAGAGTAAAATTGCATGAGTGTGTGTGTGTGTGTGTGTGTGCGTGCGTGCGTGCGTGCGTGCGTGCGTGTGTGCGTGCGTGTGTGTGTGTGTGTGTCTGAAAAAGAGAGAGAGTAAAAGTGCATGAGTGTGTGTGTGTGTGTGTGTGTGTGTGTGTGTGTGTGTGTGTGTGTGTGTGTGTTTGTGTCTGGGCCAAGATTAGAATTTTAATGGATTTTTTTGTGGTTTTACTTCATGCATCGTTTCTGTATTATGTTGCCTCATTTTGGCAACTTGATAGGGCCATTTGTCTAGATAATAATGTCTGTTATCCCTCCACACAGAATCATCAACTCCTTACAGCGCTGATCTGTGCAGCTATTAGTGGGAAGAAGTGAGTCATATATCCCATCTATACATACTGAATGTAAATCACACTACACACTAGAGCAGTGATTCCCAACTTGAGGGTTTTCAAAGAGTTCAGTTCAGCTTTTTTTTAAGCTATACAAACAAAGTTATTATTAAAGTTATCCTATAAAATAGGATACACACAGTGATCCCTCGTTTATTGCGGTTACTGTGGACCGGAACCCCCCGCGATAGGTGAAAATCCGCGAAGTAGGATCAGCCAATCGGCTCACGGCTCTCATTGGTCGATCTCGCGCCGGGAACCAATCACGCCGTGATGAGTGCCGTGGGTGTGTACAAAGCCTCTGAGAGAGTTTCTCTCTTTGTCTGGCATCCTGCGAAACCGTTTCTCTCACATCACGATGAAGCAACGCTGCTTTCCGCAATACAGCTGCTGATATTGCGGTATTGTTGAATTTGAATTTTTCGATAAATATTTTTGAAAAATCTGAGGACTGAGGCTGCGAAACTTGAACCGCGAAGTGTCGAGGGATTACTGAATTTTAGTTTAAAACTCTTCATATAAGTTAAGGAAACTTCACACTGACTGTAATTCAGTGACTAGACTAGACTCCCTTTTAGTGAGAGCTGGCAGTTTCTGGCACCAGCAGAGATCACCTTTATACCGATGAACACAGGAAACTAACCAATGGGATTGCAGGAAGCCTTTGCCGACTGATACAGTGGCTGTATCAGGATATGCAAATATGCATACAGTGTGTGAAAATAGTAGTATGTCCAAATAATTCACAGTATTCATAAAAACAGAATAGGCGAATTGACCTCCTTCTTCCAGAGAGATTCTGCGGTCCACATTTTAACCACTGTAAGTATCTATTTTGAGACGCAAGAAGGTGGAAGACTGCGGAGCGGCGAGACAAGATCGATGCAGGATTGGTTTCTCAGTTGAGTGGATGATTATAAAGAATTGAAGTCTGTTCACGTTGTCACAGTCTTGTCTTGTCACGTCTGTCACATCCGGTTCCTTTGTGTATCTTCCAGGTCTTACACGCTCCCGTCTCGGTCTAATCACTTCCCAAGTCTCATCAGCTGGTCCCAATCCTGTGTTTGTCCTTAAATACCCTCTTGTGTTCCTTTGTCTTTGTCAGTTGTGAACGTTCTGTGCCCTAGTGATAGATCACGTGCCGTTTATGTTATGGTTAAAGTGTCTTTTGTTTTCTTTTCTAAATAAAGTGAGTTTTCCGTCCACATTAACCGCGATAAACGAGGGATTACTGTAACTAGTAAAGTAACACATTACAAGTGACATGAGTTACATAATCAGATACATAATTAACTACTAAAGTAACACATTACAAGTAGCGCAAGTTACGTAAACAGCTTGAAAATTACGTAAACAGCTGGCGATATAATGAAAGTAGTGATAGACCTTTTCTTCTGTATTGTGACTCATCCAAGCAAAACGGATTATCATAAAAGAAAAAAGAAAACTTGTGTGCAGACTTGACTCTTTCCCTCATTTTTTGTCTGGATGTAGATTTAAATCAACGCAATGACTGGAGAACTCTGTTGTTTCACCAGAAATGGGATTTTAATTCAAACTGTAATTATGCGTTAATAAATTGGGATGCATTAAAGTTCATTAAACCTTGTTGAACTGCCCTATTCCATCACAAACCATTCCCGTTTCATCCCAAAGTTTGAGTTGAATTTCCCAGACACTGGAGCGCGTGAAGGGCCCCCAGTATAAAAGTGCTCTTTGGCGCTATCTAGTGACTAATATTACAGGAATCAATTCATAAAGTCATTGAAGACAGGGGCATGTGTGTATTCATCCCGGGACATCCTCAGGATCAATCGCGCGCATTCTCTGGCTCTCTGGAGACGCTTCGCTCCTGCTCTGGATAACTGTCAATGAATGAAGTCATTGTTATTCTAAGATTAGGAAGTACATGCAAAAGGCAAGCTCGTTCCCGGCTCACGTGAAGGCGCAGTTCGCTGAGAGAGGCGCGGGAGTGCGGCGCGCGCGCAGGGGCGGATCCGCGCGTTTAAAAGCGAGGGGCGGATGGAGGCGCGCCGCGGGGATGTTGCGCCGCACAGACACGAGCTCCAGGACATGAGCCGCGGGGATCCCGACGCGCGGGACCATGGCGCTGCCACTGCCTCTCCTCTGGATCTTATCTCTCCGCGAAGCTCGTGACCCGCGGGTCTGGGTGTCTGGAGAGGCGCGCGCGTTCCGGAGCGTTTCTGTCACGATCATGTTGAGCTGATGGCAGGTTTCTCGTCGGGATCGCCTCCCTCTCTCTGGATCTTAACGAACACCGCTTGTTCTGCAGGCTTTGGATACTCTATCCGTTGATCTGTTTTCTTGCCCCCCGTGCGTCTGGAGTGACTTTAGGATGCTGTGTGTGTCTCCTCCAGTAACACACAACCTGCTGCTCTGGTTCCTCTTGCTCCAAACGCCACATTTAACTGCGCCTTTAATCACTGGTGAGAATCCTTTCAGCCCAACACATCAAATATACTGGAAATCTGAGGATTTTTGACTTTCACAGCTGCTACCATCACTCTCGATTGATTTTGAGTCAAAGTCAGTCATGTTTAATTTTGAAAAAATGCATGAGTTTGGTAAAAAATAATTGAGCTCTTATGCAATTATTAATCAGTAGTAGAAAGTAGCTCACTAAAATAATTGTATTTAATGTATTTAGATTGATTCTGCAGTATTAAATCATATTTTTGACACAAATTAAACCGGTTCATTGGCCGTTTGACTCGATCATCTCTTAAATACTGAGAAACACTTTATTTTACAGGGTCCTTGTTACATATGTTACATGTACTTGCTAAAGTCATAAAAGCAAATTATGCATAATTGCATGTAACTTACTCTCCACCAGACTTAACCCTATAGTAAGTGTATGTTGTTCATTAATTTAGTACTTAAATATAAAGTGACACTGTAACAATGACACTTTCAAATAAAGTGTAAGCAAACACTAAGATAAACTAAGTATTAAAGTAAAGAAGAAGAGTTTGGACACTTGGGTTGAATAAACTGGAGGAAACGTCCGATGTGCTTCTATGGTTGCAGGTACAGAGGCGAGCTGTGAAAACGAGGGAGAAGTCTTACACATCCCCAACATCACAGACAACCCCTGCATCTCCTGCGTCTGTCTGGTGAGGAACTCTACGTTATAGATTCATGATAGCTGTTCATTTCTCGGCTGTGTGTGATTATTGTTGCTTCAAATTTTTGAGTTCATTGAACCTAAAATTTTGAGTTACCGCAAAGAAAGAGATTCAGTTACTCAACAGAATCTGAGGATATTATGTTATCTGAACAACATCAGTGAGTTGATTTGGCAAAAGACTAAAGTCGTGAGAACAATGGGTTACACAGAATAGATATTCAATAAGCATTATACAACAAATATCTATATATTATTTATGACACCTAAGGAAGTTCTAACACAGAATATTTTAGTATTGTGTAGAATTAATATTCAGTGTTCTGCAATCATTCTGTTTATGAGAGCAGTATTAAACTAAACAAGACGAGTTTGGACACTGATCTTCAAGAGATGTGGTTGAATAACTTTGGATATTATTGGTTGGATATAGTCATCATAATAATAGTAAACCGGGTTTATTACTGGCTTCGGAATTTACATGTAGCTTAAGGGGGATTTAAGGTAACACTTTATTTTAAGTGTTATTGTTTCACTCCCTACCCCTATAGTAAGTGCATCATGTTAATTATTATTATTTCTCAGTATTGAAATGTATAGTTACACAGTAACAAGGACATCTTAAAATAAAAGTCGTTTTTGCACTACTTTAACTCATTGAAATAATGAGCAGTGTGAAGAAAAGTAGATGGAAAAACATGAGTGAAGAAGTGGAATTAAGCGGATTTATCCCGGTTCTGATCACAAAATTCAACTCTAATGCTTACATGTAGATTAAAACACACATTTAACCGCTGTAATAGAGGAGGAGGAGGAGGATTTGGGAGTCAAACAGTGTGCCTTTCACAAGGTTAGAGTGTGAGAGCTGATACCACGGGTTGATGAATGTCTCGTATTGATTCTGCTGATGAATAGCAATCAATACAGGAAGTTTTATCTGTGAAAGATGATGCTGCTCTTTATGTACACGCATTTGTCTGCTGTTGATGGGATGATGTGATTGAATTAAGCGCGTCCCGTACTGCATTTCACGGCTTGTCTTTGTCAGCAGGGGAACTGGTTGCATCCAGCCGTGAATGATAAGGGGTTGTTGTTGATGTGTTTCAGAATCAGAAAGCAGACTGTAAGCAGGAGAAGTGTCCGCCGCTGGCAGACGACTGCGCGCTGGTGGTCAAACAGACGGGAGCCTGCTGTGAAAGATGCAAAGGTCTGAAATATGAGAAATGGCTGATTGTTATCATGTATGGCTTCTGGGCTAACAGACTCCGGCTCTTCAGTTTGCGTTTAACTCGAGTTTAGCATCACTGCCTCCTCATGGTTGAGAGATGCCATGACAGCCGAGCTCTCAATCTTCTCTCTTTCTTTCTTGGATGTTTGATTTAAGCCGCTGGCTGAAAGGGTTTGCTCAGAGCAACTGGAATTCTTCAGAAAGTTCATCAATTATAAATCAGTTCAGCCTGTTTTTACTGTCAGAGATGACTAAAATGCACTAATCGTTGTATTAACGATGGAGGTTCAGATATTCTGCAAAATCAGGTATATAATATATATATATATGGTATATACAGTAAAAACAGGCTGAACTGATTTATAATTGATGAACTTTCAATAATTTTTAAATAATCTTCTGTAAATAAAACGAAAAAAATGTTTAAAATTGGCTTGAAAGGGAAATTGCGCTCATATTTCGGCCCTGTTGTGCCATATATTCAAGGAACGCTTCAGGAACAAGACATGTGGGGTGGGGCTTGATTTTGTCTGTGGGGAATTGATTGGATGATTGGATGGCAATAAATATTCCGTAAACTGAGAATTTTCCATTTTGATTTCATGACAAATGTAATTAAATGTGTTACTTGCCATTTCTTTGCAATTATTTTATTAAATTAACAAGTAACAAAGTCCTACACAGTCTTTCCCCTGTTTTCATGGCCTGAAATGCATCCTCTCTCTCTCTCTCAGGCTGTCAGCTGAAAGGGACGTCCTACAACAGTTCCCATCACTGGATCAGCCGTGTCAAACCCTGCGTCACGTACAGCTGTCAGGTGCGTGGATCGCACTCAGACGTCCATGAGGAAACATGAGGATGTTTAAGTTGATTTTCATTTTTCATCGGACAGGAAGGCGTCATCACTGAAGCAGAGATGAGGTGCGTCATTCACTGTAAGAACCCCAAAATCCACCCGAAGAAATGCTGCCCAACCTGCCCAGGTCAGTCAATGTGTGTGTGTGTGTGTGTGTGTGTGTGTGTGTGTGTGTGTGTGTGTGTGTGTGAGTGATTGTGTGAGTGAGTGATTGTGTGAGTGAGTGATTGTGTGAGAGAATGAGCGTGTGTGTGGGAGGTTGAAAAAGTGTGTGCGTGTGTGTGTGTGTGACTGTGTGAGAGAGTGAGTGTGTGACAAAGTGTGTATGTGTGTGTGTGTGACTGTGTGAGAGAGTGAGTGTGTGTGGGAGTGTGACAAAGTGTGTATGTGTGTGTGACTGTGTGTGGGCGTCTGAAAGTGTGTGCGTGTGTGTGTGTGGGAGTGTGAAAGAGAGTGTGTGTGAGTGAGAGTGTGTGAGAGAGTGAGAGTGTGTGTGTGTGTGTGTGTGTGTGGGTGGAAGTGTGAAAAAGTGTGTACGTGCGTGTGTGTGAGAGAGAGTGAGCGTGTGTGTGTGGGAGTGTGAAAGAGTGTATGTGTGTGAGTGAGAGTGTGTGAGAGAGTGAACATATGTGTGTGTGTGTGTGTGTGTGTGTGTGTGTGTGTGTGTGTGTGTGTGACTGTGTGACTGTGTGAGAGAGTGAGAGTGTGGAAGATTGAAAAAGCGTGTACGTGTGTGTGTTTGTGTGAGTGTATTTGTTTGAGTGAGAGTAAGAATAAGTGTGTGTGTGTTTCAGCAATCAAAAAACCAGCCTATTCAATCTGAATGTTATAAACGACACTGTATATTGATATGCACAACATTTCCTCAATATTTTCACATGGTTAAACTTTCCACGAAGCTTTGCTGTTTGTCTATGTTGAATATCTCTGCTAATCAGCATGTTGTTTTTTGATCTTCACAGGTTGTATTTTTGAGGGACATTTATATAAAGAAGATGAAGAATTTCATCCGGAAGGGAATCCCTGTATTAAATGCATCTGCACTGTGAGTTTATCTGCAAAAACGCTTTATCTGGTGAAACAATAGCAGCTCATCTCAGACGGTGAATATTTAGTATTCGACAACAGTAATAAATGTACATTTCATCTGTGCGGTCACTCTGAATCTGACAGTACCGCTACTGTCGTTCAAGTGAATGGTGTATGTTTTTCAGGGAGGTCACAGCATGTGCCATAAGCTGGTGTGTCCTGTCCTGTCCTGCCCGTCTCATCTCACACACACGCCGGCTGGCCAGTGCTGTCCCAGATGCCGTGGTGAGTTAAAAAAACCATCAAGACACTTCAATAACCTCAGGACACACTAACATACGACTTCCTCAATGACAGATAACACACACACACCGACTATACTAGACATTTCACTGCATTGCACATTCAACTA
This sequence comes from Rhodeus uyekii, assembly GCA_037043235.1. Lineage (NCBI taxonomy): Eukaryota > Metazoa > Chordata > Actinopteri > Cypriniformes > Acheilognathidae > Rhodeus > Rhodeus uyekii. Next base: position 6,343,421 of record JAWRVZ010000011.1, on the reverse strand, counting down.
ACAAGTTCATCAGTATGATGTATTGCAGTGGATCAGAAAAGGGATTAATAAGTACTGATTAATAAGACGTTTGTCCTCTCCAGGTCAGAGGAAGGTGTTCGACTTGTCTCCCGGCAGCTGTCTGTTCAGCAGCGAGGTCTTTGAGAACGGCTCCTCCATCAGCCTCGACGCCTGCACCGTCTGCACGTGTGTGGACTCTACGGTGGCCTGCAGGAGGATGTGCTCAGCGCCCGGCAGCTGTCACGGCCCCGGCTGCTGTGAAGAGTGCCAGTCTCATCTGGAGATGGAAGACGTGAAGTACTGCAGGGTGAAGAGCAAAATCTACAGGGTGAGGCGTCCACGAGCATGGACTAAAACACGATGAGCTGTGTATCAAAAGAGAATGAGCGCGTGTATTTTCGTCTCTTAGGACGGGGACAGGTGGTCGTCTGTGAACTGTTCTCTGTGCACCTGTGTTAAGGGGAATACTGAATGTCAGCCCAAGATTTGTGTTCCTATCACCAGCTGTCCCTCGGTAAGTTCTGTTTTACAAGACTTGTAAAGACACCTAGCCACAGTCTACAGTCATACTGAACTTCATTGTTACGTGGAAACCTCGTATGGCTAAAACCGCTACTTTTCAGGAAACTGTAAAAAAAGAATGGCTTTATATAGAGTCATAAACATCAAGCTCAAATAGTTACGAGGTTTTTGATCAGCGAACGATGGACATGTTTTATCTATCACTGGAAAGTGAGAGCACCGCATTATGTTTTACTTAACTTTATACGCTTTTATTTTACAGTAATACCACGAGATGCGAGCATAAGCCGTTCCAGGGCGGAGCTCGTAACTCGAATTGTTCGTATCTCAAATCATGTTTTTCCATAAGAAATAATAGAAAAAAAATTAATCTGTTTCAGATCCGTAACAATGGGAAAAAATATTTTTTTATTGGTATAGACACACACACACAATTGTAGGACATGTATACAGTGTGATACATGTGTGATATCAAATAAAATGTGGTTTTAATTATAAGTTTTTACAGGCAGGAGCGGAGGACGTAGGGAGGGGGGTTGGTACGCAGACACTTGATTACGTTACACAAACACTACATAACTTCATGTATTCATTTTACTATTTTATATTATTGTTTTTTATTTTTTTCCAAGTTGTATTCTTTACTTTTGATCAATTTTTGAACCTTTTTCATTTAGTAAAAATAAATTTTCTTGAATAGCAGGAACATGACTGAGCATAACTGAACTTAGTTTTCGTATTTAAAAAAAACTTTTCTATTTTATATTATTGTTTTGATTTTTTTTTTCAATTTGTATTCTTACTTTCGATCACTTTTCGTACCTTTTTTCGACTGACTGCCCTCACTTTCAGTTGGTGCAGAGTTTTTAACGAAATATCTATGGAGGAACATCTCCTTCTCCTTTATTCACAACAACAGAAGCCTCTCCATCTCATCATTCATATTCGAACATAACTTTGATATAATCGTTGTGCACTTGGAAGGATTTACATTCTTAATAACATCCTTCTGCTTTAGGATGGTACATATCGTGGATGTACTGCGATCATAAGTGCGTGTGAGATGACTCGTGCGGCCACTGCGCTCATATTTATTCACAATTTCATGCTTCATTTCTATGGTCATCATGCGTTTCTTCTTCTCACTACCATCTTTACTACTCACCTTCTTAGAAATCATCGCTATTATGAAGAATAATGCACAAAATAGAGCTACTCACGGGCGACACGTACAGAAGTCAGTGAACACTGAAGTGAACGTGCGTCGGCATCGGCGTCAGTACACGTGCTCGTATCTCGAATATTTACTCGTATCTAGAAGCAAAAATCTGTCGGAAGGTTTGCTCGTATTTTGGAATACTCGTATGTAGAGACGCTCGTATCTCGAGGTATTGCTGTATCTGTATGTGAGCCCTCAGTTTTTTTCTAGACTAAGACACTCTTCTCTGCTCCTCAAATACATGAAATATTATATATATATATATATATCTTTATTCATCATTGCATTGCAAACAAGCAGAGATGATCCAAACCATGTGTGACACTTCATTCACTATAAAGGAGGGCGGAGTTGTGAGGTTTGACTGACAGTTTGAGGAGCCAATAGAGTTACAAGATTCAGTCACAAGCTGTTTTTGATCCGTTTCATTGATTAGATATTTGCAAAACTCACAGACAGACCGCGTGCAAACATATTTTTCTTTTAAAGGGACATTGTTATACCCAAACTGTTTTTTTCTCTCTGTCTCCTTGTGTAAGTCTGTGTCTTTACAATGTTTTGTCTTTCAGAATAAGATACTGAATCGCACTGGCTGCTGTCCTGTTTGCACTGACAGTAAGTACACAATCATCCTGCTGTGAAATATAACAGATGAAAACAAAAACAAAAAAAACAGTTTTATGTTACACTCTTCAATGTATCTTTTAAGTATAAAAAATAAGTGGTATCTGTTAGCATACAATTATGCATTCTTTATTTAACATACGAAGTCAATACTTCACCAAGCACCCTCTCAATCGCTCTCTTCATTCCTCCAGAGCCAGGCGTGTGCACCGTGTTTGGAGACCCTCACTATAACACTTTTGACGGCCGCACCTTTAACTTCCAGGGCACTTGTAAATATGTGCTCACTAAGGACTGCTCTCCAGCGGCCAGTTTCACAGTGCTGGTGAAGAACGATGCTCGTCGCACGCGCTCCTTCTCATGGACCAAATCAGTGGAGCTGCACACGTCAGGCCTGAGCATCAGCCTCCACCAACACCTGACCGTCCGTCAGAACGGCACACGCATCGCTCTTCCCTTCCATAGCACTGGGGTTCACATTGACCTGGATGGGTATCTGCTCAAACTCACCACCATCGCAGGTAAGACTATGTTCAGAAGTACCATTTAAAGAGCAACTATTCTGCTTTTATCCATGTTCATCTTTCTTTAGTGTGTAATGTTGTTGTTTGAGCAAGAAAAAGCTCTGTAAAGTTCCTGTTCTTCTCTATATCAGTGTCAGTGTTTGTGAACTCCCTGAAACGCCTCAACTTTTGTCTTAAGTTACTGCCGGGAACAAACACTAACAATATTCCTCATTTAAATAATTAATATGCAGAATAAAGGGGCGGGGCTTTAGTTAGTAGTGTGTTGAAACTGGTGGTTATGGTAAGGGGCGGGACATTTCCCAAACATACTGGAAGCCCTTGACCAATCACAACACGCTGATCCAATCGACCAATCAGAGCACATTGTGCTTTCAAAAGGAGGGGCTTCATAGAGACAGGAACTAAACTGAGCGTTTCTGAGAGACTGGGAAGAGACAAGCTGCAACAATGGAGAATATGGAGAAAATAATCAACATTCAAGCAGGAAAACCTGCCCTAGTAGAGCCTGAAAACAACATGAAGGCATAATGTGGTCTCTTTAAGTATCATTTAGCCGATAGACTAAATGCTTATTGCATTGTGACTGCCTTAAAACTGGACAATTAATATAATTTACATTTTGCAGTTGAAATATGCTATACATATTTCCTATGCAAATATACTGTATGCATGCAAGTGTAGTGGAACATATTTTTAATCAACTGTATCAGTATGACATGTTTGCTCGCCAAAATTGATTTGTGTCACATGGTATTGGACTACTGATTTCAATGGATCAACTGACTCTGCAAAAAGATCTAAGTAAGAAAATGATTTTTGCAGTGTAAGAATGAAGGAACTTAAGATTAGTTGCCTTGCACAATGTTGACCCTTGGACTAACAGCAGGACTGTGATTTCATTCATCCTTTCACGCCTGTATGACATTGATCTGTAAGCAACCTTTGTGCTAGCAGCTCAAATCATTCGTTTCAACCTTGCACAAGCTGTACAGCAGAGAGACAGAGTTCGCCGCACCTTTCTATTCAAAAGAGCGTGTTCTGTCTGTTAAAAGTCATTATTCAATAAAAATGGCTTCCAGCTCAGCATGTTGGGTTTAAGTCTTCACATTGATTTTAATTATGCTTTATAATACAGATGGTTTAAAAGCAGCTTCACACTAATTAAAAGCCAAATAACACAATTATTCAATTATGAAACTAATTCAGTTTCAGCTGTAAAGCAGCTTTACGGAAGACCAGCTGACAAGGAACGTTCTGTCAATGTTCTCTATGTCTTCTTTCAGTAACATTATACTGACATATATGTAACGTTATATTATATACAGTAGAACCGACTTACGAAATTAATCTGTTCCGAGGTTGGCTTCGTAAGTCGATCAGGCTTTTACATGTTAATTATCCTAATTCGTTCCAAGCCTTACAAAAACACCACATTTAGCATGGGATGAAGCGCATCCAAGCTCCATACTTCTCATTTATCACCCTTTTCAATGCAATGTAAAGCATCCTCTTCTTCCTTTTTACTTCAGCAACAATCTTCACATCCATGGTGAGTGATTAGAAAAAGGTTTATGTTAACTAGGCACAATGCTGACCAATAGGAGAGCAGGATTGTAAAAAGTGTTCCCCTTCTTACATGGACTATTCCAGCCATCCCTGTCATTTAGTGCGAAATGGACTATTCCAAAACTTTCCATCTGAGAGAGCTGACGGATGATTAAGGTAAAAGAGATCGGCTGAAGATTGTATATATAGTTTATTGAGTGAAATACAGGGAATTAGTGCCAATCGTTGAGGTTTTATCGATCATGCGTAACCACACATCTATGCACCTTTAATAAATACCAGTTTTGGATTATTCCCTGAGTGAGACATCATTGTTCTGACCGGACAAACTGTAGCCTTCATTCAACCAGAACCAAAATCAGCGCGAATTTCGATTTGTTCGAAGAAGCGATCGGCATGCTATAAAAATGTACATACACTGTATATGTTTGCTAACAACAAAAGGCATATGTGCACCAACTAACAGCAGAGATTTACCAGTATACAATAAAAAACACCTTCCATTCTCCATACAAACCTTTAATTATATTCTCCAACATTGCAAACACAATTTCGCTCACAGAGTAAACGGTCACAATACACATAAACACATTCACTGTAAAAACACAATCTGACTGGAAAAATGCAAGGTTTGGTTTTTCCGCCACTTCCGCGAGTTCTTCTGCGGCTGCACGGCGTTGTGAGTGAAGTGTCACTGACAGAGCGACCACATGGACTGCGATCCACGTGCAACACAAACTCAGCACATGCGCAGTGAACTAGGTACGATCATTAGTCACGAAATAACCACGTGAAGTGGCGAATTTGTCCCTCTTTTGTGTTCGAGATATTAGGTTTCGGCGACATAAAATAATCAACATAACCATTAAGAAAATGCTAAGACAAATAGGGAGTTTGGCGGTTCTACTTAAAAACCGTCTACATAATAGGGTTGGCGAGTTAAACGTGAGTGGATAAGTGAAAAGTATTGCATAAGTGAGTATAGTCATGTAATCTCTCAAAATGATTTCACTGTTTAAAATGAGTCCTTTAATCTGGGCTGTGTCATCAGGACTGGAGATCTCGTGGGACGGGGACAGTCTGGTAGAGGTGGTTGCGGCCCCCCATCTGAAGGAGCGCCTCTGTGGGCTGTGCGGAAACTACAACGGTCACAGGCGAGATGACTCTCTCGGAGGAGATGGCCAGTTTAAGTTTGACGTGGATGAATTTGCTGAATCCTGGCGCGTGGAGGACAACGAGGTGTGTGAGGCTCCAAACCGCAGACCCATGACCTTCCTTTGTCCCGGCCCAGTCAGAGTGAAGCTCCGCGCGCACAGAACCTGCCAGAAGCTCAAGTCTTGGGAGTTTCAGAAGTGCCATTCTGCTATAGACTTTACCTCCTTCTACAAGTGAGTTCCTCAATCATTATCTTCATCCAACAAAAGGCTCATTTGCAGAATTTGGATCTTTGAACCAAAGATATTGCTCAGATGAACATCTGAGATATATCTAATTTATTACAGCTAACTTTGACAGGGCAAATGAAATAAGCAGTCTTGAAATGTGTGTGGGCCATTTTATTGTACTATTGTAAAATACAAAGAAAGGAAAAGAAGACTTCAGGTCTTTTACAGTTTAATGCTACATTTTTAACGATAAAATACAAAACTAAATATATATTCAGCAGAGCAGTGTTTTTCAACCACTGTGCCACAGTACACTAATGTGCCAAGAGAGATCGTAAGTTGCGCCGTGGAAAATTATTCAATTTCACCTAATTGGTCTAAAACATTTTTTGAAAACGAATTACGTCTGCAAATAATATGCCATTGTTGAGTGTCTGTGCTGTCTAGTGACCGTATTCAAGACCCTTTGATAAGAGTAACTGTCTATTGTTAATATAGGCTACAGAGTTTCATTTTTTTAACATTATTGGTTGGTGGTGTGCCTTTTGATTTTTTTTCAATGAAAAAATTTACCTTGGCTTAAAAAAGTTTAAAAAGCTCTGCAGTAGAGTAAATAAAGGCAAGTCAAGTCACCTTTATTTGTATAGAGACATTAAACTGGCGCCAGTGAGTGTAATTATTTTGCATGCATAAGTGCAGTACTTTTTATTAAAACATACAAAGCCCAAGTTCAAAGTAAATAGTAAATTTTCATGGAAAATTACCATTGTCATTTCTCATTGACTAAATAATACGTCTCAAGATGAGATTTAAAGATCTCAAATGTTGGTTTGATGAGTGATATTAACCCAACTTTAAAGGTGAAGTATGTAAAATCTTTTGTGTTAAAACATGTTTTCTGAAACCAGTCTATTATTTACTGACTACTAATAGTATTCCCTTCATGGGTTTATCTCCTTCAAAAGTGTGAACATTGAGCATCACAGATACCATCCTCTCAGATCTGTCAATCCCTGTTCAGCTCAGTCTATAGCAAGAGTTTGGGGAGTGGCTACTGTTGCAAGCTGAGAGTTTAGTGTGGTAACTATATCAGGCTGAGAGTTTGGGGAGTGGCTACTATAGGAAGCTTAGGTTTTGTGCTGTGGCTACTATAGGAGGCTGAGAGTTTGGGGATTGGCTGCTATAGGAGGCTGAGAGATTGGGGATTGGCTGCTATAGGAGGCTGATAGTTTGGGGAGTGACTAATATAGGAAGCTGAGAGATTGCGGAGTGGCTACTTTAGGAAGCTTAGATTTTGTGCTGTGGCTACTATAGGAAGCTGAGAGTTTAGGGATTGGCTACTATAGGAGGCTGAGAGATTGGGGATTGACTACTATAGGAGGCTGAGAGTTTGGGGAGTGGCTATTATAGGAAGCTTAGATTTTGTGCTGTGGCTACTATAGGGGGCTGGGAGATTGGGGATTGGCTACTATAGGAGGCTGAGAGTTTGGGGAGTGGCAACTATAGGAACCTGAGAGATTGGGGAGTGGTTACTATAGGAGGCTGAGAGATTGGGGAGTGGCTACTATAGGAGGCTGAGAGATTGGGAAGTGGCTACTATAGGAGGCTGAGAGATTGGGGAGTGGCTACTATAGGAGGCTGAGAGATTGGGGAGTGGCTACTATAGGAGGCTGAGAGATTGGGGAGTGGCTGCTATAGGAGGCTGAGAGTTTGGGGAGTGGCAACTATAGGAGACTGAGAGTTTGGGGAGTGGAAACTATAGGAGACTGAGAGATTGGGGAGTGGCTACTATAGGAGGCTGAGAGATTGGGGAGTGGCTACTATAGGAGACTGAGAGATTGGGGAGTGGCTACTATAGGAGGCTGAGAGATTGGGGAGTGGCTGCTATAGGAGGCTGAGAGTTTGGGGAGTGGCTACTATAGGAGGCTGAGAGTTTGGGGAGTGGCAACTATAGGAGACTGAGAGATTGGGAAGTGGCTACTATAGGAAGCTGAGATTTTGTGGGGTGACTGCTACAGGACACTGAAAGTTTGGGGATTGTCTAGTCTATCAGGCTGAGAGTTTAAGGCACACTTACTTTTACAGAAAGTAAAATAAGAGCAGTGTTTGTGACGCATGAGTTGAACGAGCAGCAAAAGGGGGAAAAAAATGCTCTATTTTTGTAATTCTGTGAGATGTCTTTAAAGAGCAACAATAGAAAAACTGAGGCCACCATTAGATTTCACTGTCTGAGGAACAGATATGGGCAAATTATTATAGCATGAGTATAAGGAAAGACCATCCGTTTTCTATTTCTTGATGGGTAAGTGTTTGGAAAAACTGTCTGAAATTCCATTTGGTGATGCTAGTGGTGTGTATATTGCACACTTCTTCAAAACTAATTCTAAAAAAAGTCAGTGACATTAACTGCTAAAACTCATTCTGCTTCCTCACTGTATCTCTGCCTCTACCCATGTCTTCCTCTCTTTAGGTCATGTGTCACAGACATGTGTGAGTGTCCAGTGCATAAGAACTGTTACTGTGAGTCGTTCATAGCATACAGTCGAGCGTGTGAGAGAGAGGGCTTCCCTGTGCACTGGACACCAGAGCAAACCTGCATCAGTAAGTCACACCTGACAGCAGCTACTCACTCATTTTCAATATTTTTCATAATAAGAATTAATACGCAGAATAAAGGGGCGGGGCTTGAGTTAGTTAGTAGTGTGTTGAAACTGGTGGTTATGCTAAGGGGTGGAGCATTTCCCAAACATACTGGAAGTTCTTGACCAATCACAACACACTGATCCAGCTGGCCAATCAGAGCACAATACATCTATGAACATTATCAGAGACTATTTTTTCTGGCAGAAGGATGGAATTTACTCTCTCCCCACAATTGATGAGATTTTGCTTCCGTTTTTCACTTTTATCCGATAGGGGGCACTATTATGCATCTTCTGAAAGAGTACAGAGTCTCCTGAACAAAACAAAGGTGAAGTAGTAGAAACAAGTGCTAGAAGCATTGTAAAACAACAAGATCATCAATATTATACAGCATATAAACTACAGGGTGATTGCGGGATTGTAAAAGGGAGTAAATGAAATCAGCCAAAATTAAGGCCATTCAAAAGTATTAAATGTCTTTTGACGAGGCATTACATTTTCAAGCCCAATTTTTTTAGATACATTTTCAGTTTGTGTTAAGTGCAGGCCTTTCTTTTAAAATTCGCGTGGATTTATTTAGATGTTAAAACTAGTACCTGAGCGATATCACGTGAGGTTGTGTTTGTTCACGTGTACGCGGCGGCCATTACATTTCTCCGCTACACTGCAGCTGAGGCGCTGTGGGGTTTAGTAGAGCTGTGCGGCGATACAGCTGCGACTCACCGACACCATAAACACTAGTCGACTACACGAGACAAAAATCCCACAAGACTTTATAGTTCAAGTTACGTTTTAATTTAACCCTTTGACGCGTACGATCACACTACTGTGATTAGAACGTGTTTCCACGCGTCGGCTAGCACTGAGCTCGCGACGCACGCGCTCCGTGTTTGTCATATATCACAGCTATTCAGTGCTTTCAACTGCGTACCTTTTTATTTTAGGTTTCAGACATTTAAACACTCATAATGATGATTCAGTGTTCAAGGAACAACCTTTTCTATCAATAAAAGAATCAACCTTTTCTAAAGCTTCATATCTGATTAGTGTTCTTTTGTCCCTTTCTGCTGTAGGCACACACTGCAAACACGGTGCAGTGTATGACACATGTGGACCCGGCTGTGCTAAAACCTGCAGTAACTGGAACGAGGTCGGCCCCTGTCGCAAGCCCTGTGTCGCCGGCTGCCACTGTCCCGCCAGCCTGGTCCTATTTCAGGGCCACTGCATTAAACATACGTCCTGCCCTGGGCGATGACCCACCTGACTTGTATGAGAGCAGAGGGTTGCAAGAGATCCAAACACAAAGAGGAAAACAGAACTGAACAGTATTCAGATACTCAAAACTGCGCCTTTGCTCTGCTCCTCTCGGCGGCCGTCCCTCGGTGTCACTCTGTGTGTGTGTGGACTCAGGATGCCACCCCTCGCTCTGTGAGGATTTGGTTTTTACCACCCAAGTGCCTTACCAACCTCTGGAATTAACTCAGTTACCGAACTCCTGATGCTTCACACTAAAAGGACCTGAACTGGACACTCCGAGTCACACGAGGGTGTATGGAATACATAAACAATAGTATTATCCAATTGTCGGGTCAGCCAGTATTTAACACACAATTGCTTGACTGAAAGGGAAACTATTTATCTATTTGTTGTTTATTTTGTAAGTCGTGGACTCAAATGTGACCGTTATAGCTTTAAAGAGAAGTGTACTGTATTCGTCCAAGTGTTTATACACTGATGTGTGTGTGTTATAACTGTACATTTCACTTGATATAGTAAGAAACGATATATGACCAGTATAAAGCTTATATACTTTCTCAGAAATAAGTAAGTTTTTCTTTGAAAGTATTTGTCACAGCTCAGGTTCAGAGATGTCACGTGTGTAGATTCGGGATCGGGGATGCAGAAGGATTTTGGATCTGTGGAAAAAGAGCCCAAGAATAACTAAAGCCAAAAATCAACTTCATTTTATGTAAAGTGTGGCAAGAATTTTGATAAGGTACATGAAAATGGACATGGAAATGATAAAACTTTGCAATATTGACCTGAGCGTTTAACCTTGAGTGGTTTCCCAAGGCTGTAGTTCAGGTGTTTGAGCTACATTAAACCTGACACACACACACTCATTCTCTCTCTCTCACACAAACACACACACTCATTCTCTCTCTCACACAAACACACTCTCTCTCGCTTTCTCTCACACACACACTCTCTTTGTCTCTCTCATACACACACACACACTCGCTCTCTTTCACACACACTCACACTCTCTCTCTCACACACACACAGACAATCTTTCACACACACTCCCTCCCTCTCACACACACAAACTCACTCACTCTCTCTCACACACACACACAAACGGGCACAGCCCTACAGCCCTAAAAGAAAGAAACATTCTTTCCACAGCTCTGAAAAACGATCGGAGAGAATGAGCATAATCTATCAAATGTAGTGGAGTGGTTGATTCATGAACTTTGTATTAATCACAAACCTTTTTCCATCAACATTTAAAGTTAAAATGTATGTGTTTTAGTTTTGATTTGAGATGCTGTAACGGAATACCTTTTTCAAACCTTTTTGTGAAGTAAAATTATTAAATTGTAAAAAAAATCATCCATTCTTGAAAACCCTTGTAGGGCGCAGAAATGTGGAATAAATTAAATCTTTATATCCAAAACATGTGCCTAAAAATTCCCAAGAGTAAACAAACTTAATTACCATTAATACTGTATGTTCTTAAGTTCACCCCCATGTTGTTCCGAACCTTTGACTTTATTCTTTGGTACATTATTTAAAAATAAAAAATAAAAATAATAAAATATATTTGTACGTTCCTTGTCGAATCACACACATACTTTTAAGATCAAATGTAGGACCGTTTCTACACAACATTTTATAAATGAGGTGCCTGATATCTTTGAACAAACATATTAATGTTACTGGAAAAAATATTTGTTCATAACTTTGAGAGAAACTTGTAAGTTGCGAGTCATACATGAGTCCATACATGAGGTTGTTGAGCTTCACAAATCAGGAAATGGCCATGAGAAAATATCTCATTGATCAAAATGCTCATTGCCACCATCTATACATGACAATGATGGCAAATGAACTGGAAGAGTCTAACAGCAATTAATCAATCAATGAATGATCATTAACATTCCCCTTGACCATTTTGGATCTTTTTAATCAAAACAGCATGCAGGCGTTTTAGTTTTCTGTGTCACATGTGAGATACATGTGCTGGCTGCTTTAGACTTAGGGAAACTGAGGATTGAATAATTCACAGATCTTGCTCCACTGCAGCTCATCTGTCACAGGAATGGGAAAGCCAGCGAGATGTAGAATAAAAGTAATAAACTCATCATTAATATATTGCACACTAGCAAGGACCTGGCATTGATTGACATCTCAAGAATCAAATATTCAGTGTCAGTTTGTTGAGGGTCAGAATCAGTATTTCTTTTGGGCTGAGATGTCTCAGCATTTCGTATTCTAGCCAGTTGTGGGCAACCGTTTAGAAATGACAGCGGTTGAAGATATTATTGGCTGTAGCTACAGCTCCTTGTATTGCACTGGTTTAATCCTTTGCTGCTCCTGCAGGTTTTGAAGAGCTGCTTCTTCAATTGAAAGAAAGAGACTCCACTTTGCAATACTCTAGTACAGACACTATTTTCAACTTATGCATCTTTGCAGTGCCAACTGCTTACAGCGGCGTTGAAGAATTGAATGCGTCGTCGTTGATTATATAATACATGTAGTTGGGTTGTGGCACTTCTTGAGCCTGATTTTGCTTCACTCACAGCCATTATTTAATGGTGTTGTCTTACCTTACAGACGTCCGTTGGGCAGAACGGTCAAGTGAATAAAGTAGCATCTGCACGAGTGTTGAAGCCGAGGCTCTTGCCCTCTCTGCTTAATAGCGATATGCTGAACAGACAAGACAATTCAAATGTGTTTTCCTCACATTATAATACCATTAACACAATGACTGAAAGAAAGCGAGTTGCACTAACTAATAACACTACTTAACACGAAACACTCGTGCATCTAAACTCATTCTTAATAATTAACCGAGAAACATTAGCCAACCATAAACACATTCTCCTCACACTCGGGATATAGTTCTTTTCTTTCTAATGTTAGATAAACTAATCACTAGTTCCCTTCATAGGATGTTACACTTCTTTTATGCTTCCTAATTCCCTTGTATGAGACTTTAAAACAGGGCTTGTCCTGTTCCTGGAGATCTACCTTCCCGCAAAGTTCAGCTCCAACCCTAATCAAACACAGCTGATGAAGATGTTCAGGATCACTTGATAAGACAGGTGTGTGTGATTGTAAAGTCACAATCCAAGTTGCTTTGAACAGGATCTGAATGAGACTCACTCAGTTAACTAATATTTGTTAGCTAGTTGTGCTAATCTTTTCTCCCCTATTGCAGCAAATTTAAGAATGAAACGCATGACGAACAAGAATAAATGTGGAGCAGGACTTGACTGTGGTTTACTATTGGTGGATCTCATGTTAATGACAGGTTGATTGATAAATAATTTGCAATAAATTTAGCAATATTAAATAAACTAAGAATGATTTACTTAGATTTCATGACGCCTTTGTTCCTCACTTATAATTCTGAATGACCTAAGGAAAAGAAATCAAGCACTTTCAAACCATGAATACCTAACAGTTCAAATCAAGCTTTTCCTAAACTTTAAACCATCACTTTGTTATTGCCAACTTTGCATAAACCTTTCTCGTTCATTCATGCGCCATCCAATAGAATCAAACACCGGAGAGAAAAACACTTTTATTGCCTACCTTACGTGTGATCAGGAGGTTGTGCAAATATGAACACATTTTGATTTTATGCAAACATTCTCATACACAACACATTAAACATCAGGCTCTGGAAGCAATTTATAGCATTGCTTTAATTTTGATCTGTGCATACCAATATGAAGTTCCATGAGAACTGTAACAGATTTTAAAGTGCACATCGTTTCCAGGATGATGATGATGAGTGTAATGCGTCAGTTGGGCTTCGTACTGTTCACAGTCCCAACATTTATTGCCAACACATTTCCATATCAAAAATACTACAAGCAACAATCTTACCAATATGCAAACGATATGATGTCTTTTCTATAGATCCCAGATTTATGTGTTTATTAAAATAGTCCATTATGATGAGAGGACAGAAGTTTAAAAAGGTAAAAGGGTGAGTATGTATGGCTTGTGAGGACAGACGAAGGCCGGCCTCAGCGCTGGAATTATCCAGGACTGTCCTGGAATCCGAGTCTTTGCTGTGGAGTTCATTACAGGATCTTCTGTAGTATGGAATTAGGCACTTCCAGCGTTTCATCCTTCACCAGGACAATATCGTAAGAGTCCATGAACTTTTCCAACCGCTCCTCTACCTGTGAAATACAACATCGTCAGAGAAATCGACTAAACGAACAACAGTCCTAAAGAAATCTCACGCACCTTGTCGTTGAGATAGCCGATCTTGAGGATGTTCTCCACGTTGGGCACACCGTCTGCCATGTTGAGATCGCCCAGTGAGTCTCCCAGCAGAATAATGTTCCCATTTTCCTTCAGCTGTTTGAAATACTCTGTGTTTCTCAGGGCACCGTCCTGCTTGTTGTAAACATGGATCAGCTCTCCTTTAAAGCCTCTCAGAACCCCCTGCAGAACCACACAGAAGATCCGGATCACCAGAGGATCATCCCGGCAGGATAATGTGAACCCAGGACATTTGTAAAGGCACTGAGACTCACGTTATCGTCGAAGTCCATGAAGTTGGACACGACTTTGATGTTGGTGTGGTAGACGCCAGCCTGTCGGATGATTTCCTCCAGAACGTCTCCCAAACCCGCGGAAAAGATGAAGACAGGAACGCTGTGCTGGTGCAGCCGGTCGAAGAACTGCTCGTACCCGTCCCTGTAAAACCCATGCAGAAGATCAACGCATCTGATAACCCAGATTAGATTAAACGCAGTGGTATTTTATTTTTTACTTAATTTTAAATTGGGAGACATTTACTTTTTTTGCCCACCCCTGATCTAACACAGTTAATACTTATACACACGACATATTAATATAACAATATAATAATAACTTGCATGATAAACCATCATGATGTCAGCGAGAGGATATGTTTGTACCTTAGACAGACGTCAGACTCTTTCACAACCTCTGGGAGTTTGTCCTTCTCCAATCTCTGTTCTACCAATAACGTGTGAGACTTGAAATACCTGAGGGTTAGAAAAACATGTTTACTTTAATAAAGAGACCCTATTTATCCCTTTCTCAAAGTCTTGATGTTGTTTTCAGGCTCTACTAGAGCAGGTTTTCCTGCTTGAATGTTGATTATTTTCTCCATTGTTGCAACTCGTCTCTTCCCAGTCTGTCAGAAACGCTCTGTTTAGTTCCTGTCTCTATGAAGCCCCTCCTTCTGAAAAGCACACTGTGCTCTGATTGGTCGACTGGATCAGTGTGTTGTGATTGGTCAAGCGCTTCCAGTATGTTTGGGAAATGTTCCGCCCCTTGATATAACTACCAGTTTCAACACACTACTAACTCACTCAAGCCCCGCCCCTTTTATTCTGCGTATTACTTAAATAAGGAATATTGTGGAGGCGTTTCAGGAGTTCAGAAACACTGACACTGATATAGAGAAGAACTGGAACTAAACAGAGCTTTTCTTCTTGCTGAGACAACAACCTTTTGAAAGATAATTTCCTGCAGGTTATTATGGTCTGTGTATGCGTGTTTGGTCACTCACCACTCCACCATGAATGGATATTTCTCCTCCATGGTCAGATGAGGGTCTATCTCTATAGGATAATACGTCTCCTTGAGCTGGAGCAGCTGGAAAAATGACATTTTTACCATGTAAATAAATATATTTTTACAAACGCTCACTTGAGAGAAGAAAAAGATCTTCATCTTAAATACCTTCTTCCTACAATCATCCGTCACCAACTTGCAGTTGTCAATGATATCTGTGAAAGCAACACATACAGATCACTGGATCTCATTTAATGAGGTTTTATTTAACCATATCAGTCCATTCAATTCAGTGTCTTCAAAAAACATGTTCTTACAAAATGGGTTTTTGTATTCTAAGTTTTTAGAATAATAAATTCAGCAACAGTATATTATTACCCAGTAAATTATAAACTTGCAACGTTTAAGGACAACATTTCATCCAATTGATATTTGTGATTTTTAATCAAAAATGAATCATTTTAATTAATTAAAAAAAAGTGTGTGTTTTCTAAATTTGTATGTGGTTCATCCTCAAATTTCTGGTGAAAACAGACAGTTTTGATGCTAAGATTATAATTATTTTATTACTATTCCATGTGAAATTTTACATTTATAAATGTCATTTTTCATTTCATTTATAATTGCTTCACTTTTCTATGATATAATACGTAAAATAAAACAACACTTCCGTTCCTCTCAGAAAATGTGTCTGATTGTAAATGTTACGTCACGTTTCATACTTCCATGTCTTTGAAAACATGTCACAGTTGTGTTTTTTTCTTTGCTTCATTTATCATGTTCTCGTTGGTTTATTAGCTTGTTATTAGTTCTTTTTTTTCATTGGTTGTTGTCGTCGTCATGTGTTTTCCAGTGCGTTTAACCCTCATGTTTGTGTAAACCACCATTTGGCCAAGCCGTTTTATACTAAGTTCCAGCGCTCCTGTTTACATCATGTCTTAGCTCTTTTCAGGGTTCGCACTTTTATCTGGCCTTCAGTGGATGATCGTTCCTCGTTTCAAAAGAAAAGTTGTTGTTTTTTACTCACTATGACATGTAGGGCAACGTTTTCCATTAACAGCAAACCTGCTTAACGTCATATCAAAGTCTGTGATGATCTGAGGAACAGAAGGAGAGACGGCACAGTTACAGACGCTTTGTCGAACAGCATCACTGACGGTAGAAGCACTGGGACGTTCCTGTACCTGCAGTTTGGATGCTCCACCTTTGATGAGACTGCAGATGATCTGCTCCACCCGCTCAGGGTCTCGGATGTGAACCGTGCTCTTCTCAAACTCCGGCATCTGCACAAACACAAACAATCAATGAGACGGAGCCGTTCAGCGTCAGCCTCCCCTCTGAGCTGAAAAACACACTCGCTTGAGTCTTCAGGAGGAAATCCACTCAACACTGGGATACATCACAGGTGAAAAGCCTTAAGCTTCAATGAAGTCATAACTCTATCAAAATTAATTCATCATAATTATTAAAACGTACTACAATGCATTCTAATACAGTAATATCTCGGTTTACGAGTTTAGTTCGTTCCAAGAGCGCGTAACCCAAAACGCTCGTACACCAAAACAATTTTCCCCATAAGAATGCAATAAAAAAAAAAAAATCAATCGATTCGTTCCACACGACCATAAATGCTCATTTTAAATTTTTTTTTGGTTACAGTTAAATATTAACTTTTATTACAGTTAAAATTATAACCATTAAGATCTAATTTAAATACAAATTAATAATTGACAATTAAACTAAAAATTCTTGACAATTTACTGTAGCATGCACTTTATCTATGAGGGTTTTACTGCTTACAGGGAGAATTTCATCCCTTCTTTCTTACTCATCTTAAGGTCGTTGTCTATATGCTGTACTGTACGTATATATTTCACTACGTGAACAATAGAAATCACAATTAATGTTAACAACACAAGGTAAAACCGCTGTAAAACACTTATTAACCAACCAATAGACAATAGACAGCGAGAGGCTGTCGTTAGGATATTTCCTGTAAAAATGTGCAAAAAAATGCACGAGGGAACAACTCTTGCACTCGATACAATGCTCTTATACCAATTTGCTCGTATACAAAGTCACTCGTAAACCGAGGTATTACTGTATTTCTTACAGTTGTTTGTCATAACTAATGGCTTCATGTTTTGGCTAAAATATAAACATTAGTGAATTAGCTTTTATATACACGTTACGTTTTCATGCCATTTTAGTTCAGTTTTTAAGCATTACCATTTATGTTTAATTATTTTAATGTTTATCATTTACAGTTAATCATTTTAGTGCTTCAGCAAATAGTTTCAGCTGACGATAATCACCCTTTAGACAGACTGGGTTATAATTGGACAACAGATTAGGGTTCTTTGTCTTTCTGACAGTGTTTGACGTCACAGTGAAGGTCGTCCCTATTCCAAAAATACAGCGGACAACATACCGATGATCTTAAAAATAAAAAATGCCCCCCCCCCGTCCAGACAGTAATCAGATCCCTTGTGTTTACGAGGCTGCATAAGAGAGATTGTGCGGCTCTGAAACTGAAACTAATTTCAAGTCTATCAAATGAGAACTTATTCTCTGTGCTACAGCAAAACATTTACACCCAACGGATCAATAATGCGTTGTTTGATCCGATGCCAATTCACAAAAACACCCACTTTATGATTATCTTACGACTGATCATACAAGAAAATTTACTGCACGACAAGTAAACAAGTAATGAATCTGTCTGGAGAATAAACCGCATGCAAGCATACCTCGTCCTCTGGCAGCCGTTGTGTCGAACATGGAAGAACCTGTTTCTTGTCCGACACATGCTTATATTGTCCTGCCACACAGGGGGTGTTTCCTTCAAACGGAAACACCCCATAATCTAAACCCCCGCAGGGAGTCACATGACACAAACACCCTTCTTAAAGACACACACACACATACAGAAAGCAAAGAAAACCCAACCGGAAAAGGGCAGAGGTGAAGCTCGGCAGTTTAATGCTCCACAATGAGCGCTCATCAATAACAGAAGTGAGTTCTGAGGGGATTATGAGGGTCAATAAGGTCAGGGTTCGATTGCTCTACTATCATGAGTTGAGTAATTTCCACACGTCTGAAAAGAAACGATAAGTGAGCCTGTCTGGATTCCTCATAGTTCATGTGAAGCTGTTCTCATGTCATGCAGCCTCTTTCTGATAACACACATTCCCCTGATGAGGTTAGACTTTAATCCTCACACACTGACTGTCTCAATGCATGGAAATACACATGCAGCCTGTCAAAGGTCAAAGGTGAATTGATATGGGGCATTCTTTAGGAGCAGGATTTAATGGATAGAAATATCATTAAAGGTATCTTCATTCACCTCTCTTCGGTGATCTAACTTGGGACGTCCATATATCGGCCGCAGTGTGGTTATCGGTCGATATTTGTTCATTTTAATGTTATCGTTTTCGGCCCATAAGAACATTCGGCCGGTATTTTACAGCTGATAGACCATGTATGATTTCCTTGCGTCGAGACACTTCAGACGCTCACGATGGGTTTAAGTGCTTGACACGAGTCACTTTAACAAAGAAAATACAGTAAGAATACAGTCCCTGACAAAAGTCTTGTCGCTTATCTATTTTGCAGAAACAGCTGCTATTAACCTGACTTAATTAATCAATTGGTGTTAGAAATAGCTCATTTGAAAAGCTAAAACCCTCCCAAAGGATGTTTAATGCACTGAAATAAATTTGTTTCTCTGAAAAAAGATTTATCATTTAATCAAGACAGAAAGGTTAAATTTTGGCAAGACAAAAGTTGTCGCCTATACAGAAATTGAACAAATTTACTGCAAATACAAAAATATGTCAGCAAATTAAGTAGTGGTGCTGTGAGATCCAGATTGAATATCTTGTATGACTTCCATGAGCTTGAAGAACTGCATCCATGCGGTTTGAGAAGGATTCATAAAATGTGTTGATGAAGTCATGAGGAATAGCAAAGAAAGCAGTCTTGCACGCCTCCCAGAGCTCATCAATATTCTTCGGTTTCGTCTTCCATGCTTCCTCTTTCATCCTACCCCACATATACTCAACGATGTTCATGTCTGGTGACTGGGCCGGCCAATCCTGGAGCATCTTGATCTTCTTCACCTTGAGGAACTTTGATGTGGAGATGGAAGTATGGGATGGAGCAGCATCCTGCTGCAGAATTTGGCCTCTTTTATGGTTGGGAATATTCTTATATACTACCTCTTAAATAAGATTTCTTGGTATTTTAGACTATTGATGTTGCCTTCCACCCTGCAGATCTCTCACACACCTTAGACTGGATGTAAACCCAGACCATGATTTTTCCGTCACCAAACTGTGGTGTAATTCAACAGAAGATTCACCTGAAAAATACACCTTCTGACACTTTTCCCACATCCATCCTTTTAGCAGGCTCTGTGCCTTGGCAAATGCCACACAGTTTTTCAATTGTCTTTTGTTTAGTGCTGGCTTCTGGGCACTGATTCGACCATGGAGGCCATTTCGAGACAGAATCCAACAAACTGTTCTGGTTGACACAGGGACTTCAGGTGACCAGGTCTCATGGAGGTCTGCTGCAGTTTAAAATGGGCTGGCCTTGGATTTTCGAGCCAACAAACGGTCCTCTCAACCAGTTATCTTGTGGGGTCTGCCTGAACTGGGCTTTTCAAAAACATCTCCAGTCTCTTCAAATCCTTTTTTTATCCTCTGTACTTGACGCTGAGACACATTGAAGGTGTCTGCCACATCAGCAGTGGATCTGGTCTTCAGCCTCTTGATAGTCAAAACTTTAGTCTCAGGGTGAATGTTTGCAGAGTCTATTTGCAGTTGATGTGAAGGTCTAGTGTACTGGGATTCCTTTATACCAGAGGTGCCCAAACTGGGGCCCGCGGCCACCTTTGATTTGGCCCACCGAACCGTCCGAGGGGAGAGAGAGAGAGAGAGAGAGGGCGAGGTACCTTCGACACAGATTGTCATTTCTAATTTTACATAACAATTTTGTTTGTTTTATAGTTGAACTACAACAGAGTAAACTGAAATTAAATGTAAATTTATTAAATGTATTGTAAATGCGCAATTCAAGGCGCAGCACTGCGTGCTTTGCGACACATGACGTCAATAAACGTCAACAAATGAAATGCAATAATGGAGAAATCAAGGCAGTGGCACACAGACAAGAGATATTTTTTTTTTAAAGCTGGGGAAGATGAGTTTTTATTCACAAAAGTCAAATCAAAGGCAATATGTCTAGTTTGCAAACAGTCTGTTGCTGTTTTAAAAGAGAATAATATCCGTCGTCATTATGAAACAAAACATTGTGCAGCTTTCTCCAAGTAAAGCGGCGAGACGCGGAAACAGCAGGCTCACGAGCTGCTTGCTGGACTTCGATCTGAACAGAGCGTGCTGCTACATCCTTCTTCATCAGTGATACTGTCTCTGTTTGGCAGTACAGTGATCCCTCGTTTATTGCAGTTAATGTGGACCGGAACTATCGCGATAGGTGAAAATCTGCGAAGTAGGATCAGCCAATCAGCTCACGGGATACATCCACTCGTGCTCTCATTGGTCGAGCTCGCGCTGGGAACCAATCACGTGTCTTGCCTGAGTGCTGTGGGCGTGTCCAAAGCCTATGAGATAGTTTCTCTCTTTGTCTGGCATCCTGGGAAACCGTTTCTCTCGCGTCACGATATTTTTTAACTTTTATTTTTTGATGAATATTTTTGAATAATCCGTGATGCGCTGAGGCCGCGAAGTGGCGAGGGATTACTGTACCTCTGCGAGCAGACTTTCAGTCTGATGAACTTGAACAAGAGTAAACTAAGAAGCCAAATAACTGACTCTCACCTACATAATATCTTGTCTGTAAGTCAGATACAGACCAATCTTCTGAAAAATAAGGACCAGCTTCATATCTCTCATTAGGTCACTGATGTTGCAACCACATAGATGTATTAGGCACTGAACTGTATTGTACATTGAACACTTGGGGATTGTTGCCCATTTAAATTGTTCATTAAAATGCAAAGCTTAACAAATAAAACTGCATTAGTTAATCAGATTAAAGTTGTTTTATATTTATTTTAAATATTATGAAATAAACCCATAGCAACTTTAATGTAATACAATTTGATTTATGATGCAAAATTTACTTTTGGCCCACGGCTCTCAATCAAGTTTGATTTTTGGCCCTTCATAGGAAAAAGTTTGGGCACCCCTGCTTTATACACACCTGAGACCTAACTGATCCATTATTAGTCACAGGTGAAGCTCATATGACTAGGCGACAACACTTATGTCTTTGCAAAAATTGACTCAATGGGCTTTACCAAGTTGTGAATATTAGAATACTTTTTGAATGTTTTGTTTTGCACTGAAACATTATTACAAAAGCTGTTGGGATTAAAATGAGCCATTTCTTGTAAAAAAAAATCTTGATTAGAAATATATTTCAGGGGCACTTCAAGTCAATTTGTACACAAGCGACAAGACTTTTGTCAGGGACTGTACATCAACTTCAAAACTTTTGTTTTTTTAATTACAATCCAATAATTAATTTTTAATAAAAAATTATCAACAAACATAATTTTGATTTATCGGTCAATATATCGGTTATCGCATCGGCCAGAACTTTCATACCGACTTCCTTTTCCAAAGTCTTCTTGATGTTCTCGTCTTTATTCGAACAGGTTTTCATGCTTGAATGATCCAAAACACATTATTTCCCCCTTTATTTGTTGCAGTTCCTCTCTTCCCGTACGAGGTTGTTGATGCTCTACGACTGTATTGACGCCGTCGGTCTGCATACTTTCAACTGATTCTTTAAATAATCTTGTTTTCCCAGTAAAGAACTACGTTACCCATGATCCTGCAAAAGTCTCCACCAATCAGAGAATTAGCTCCGCTCACTCCCATGATGCACTGCAAACAACAATCCCTACACTCTCAGACTGATTAAACGTTTGTGGATGGATGGATGGACGGACATAGACAGATAGATGGGCAGATGGATGGATGATGTATGGATGGATGGAAGATGTATGGATAGATAGATGGACAGATAGACAGATGGGAAGATGTATGGATGGATGTATGGACAGAGAGACAGATGGAAAAATGGATAGATAGATAGATGAGATGTATGGATGGATGATGTATGGATAGACAGATGGATAAATGGATGGATAGATAGATAGATAGATAGATAGACAGACAGATGAGGAGATGTATGGATGATGGATAGATGGATAAATGGATAGATAGATAATGTATGGATAGATGGGGAGATGTATGGATGGATGATGTATGGATAGATAGATGGACAGATAGACAGATGGATAAATGGATAGATAGATAGATAGACAGATGAGGAGATGTATGGATGATGGATGGATAGATAGATAGATAGACAGATGAGGAGATGTATGGATGATGGATGGATAGACAGATGGATAGATAGATAAATAGATAGACAGATGAGGAGATGTATGGATGATGGATGGATGGATAGATAGATAGACAGATGGATAAATGGATAGATAGATAGATAGATAGATAGATAGATAGATAGATAGATAGATAGATAGATAGATAGATAATGTATGGATAGATGGGGAGATGTATGGATGGATGATGTATGGATAGATAGATGGACAGATAGACAGATGGATAAATGGATAGATAGATGTATGGATGGATAGATGAGGAGATGGATGGATGGATGGATGTATAGATAGATAGATAGATAGATAGATAGATAGATAGATAGATAGATAGATGTCAACTTCCGGCTGAGTCTGGTTTAGTGAGTCATTGCACAGAGTGAAAGTAAATGTTCGCTCACCATTTCGATAATCTTGGTTTTCTTGCCCGCTCTCTGTTTTTTGGTGAGCATGTACTGCGCGAGCACGACACCGCCGAACAGCGCGCACACCGTAGCGCTCGCCACCGCGCCGACCTTCACCGCTGCGCTCCTGTCCATCTCGCGCTCGCTCACAGCAACAGCGCCGCTCAGTCGCGCGCCGCCAGCGTCATGTCCGCATGTCCGCGCTCTCAGAGGACCCGGATGAGGCGATGTGCGCTCTCGCCAGCAGGGGGCGTGACGCGCTGCAGTCTATGTGCTTGTAGTCGATTGTTTTTTTTACAATAACGCGATGAAACATAACAAATTGTGTGACATGATTTTTGTCCAGACTGTCATTCAAACAAAACTAAACACAAGCAGAACACGAAAGAAACAATGAAATATTAATAACTGATTATGTCAATGTTTGCTCTTTTTCCACAGACGTTGTCTTAGTGTTACTTCAGTTTCAGTCGTATTAATTAAAATCAACCCGTATATTCTTGTGAAATAAAAATACTTTGTTTAGCCTCTTAATTTATAGCCTATATAGTTTTAAACTGTTGTAATTGTACAATAAAACGTGTTTCTGAGAACATATGCATAACATTTTATCAAAGAAATAAAACGAAAACTAAACGTCACCGCTGTGACGTCACTCCACCGGGCTCGTCCAGCACGGAAGAGGGCGGCACCGGGCCGCACACACTCTCTCTTCCCTAGCAGGACCCGGACGCTCACCACCTAAAGTCGCGCGATTAAGATGAATTACCAGGGCTACGGAGCACCGGCCGCCGCGGGAGGGGTAGATATACGAGTTTAATGATTACGTGTGTGTTTAATTCATCTGCGCGTGATCTGGAGCGCTCATAATGATGATGCGCGTTCACACATTCAGATCCGGATCCAGATTAAAGCTGTTCCTCGCTGAGTTCTTCCTGTGCTTTTTTGATTTTAATGGGAGCAGGGGAGGGGGATTTGGTGTGTGTGTGTGTGTGTGTGTGTGTGTGTGTGTGTGTGTGTGTGTGTGTGTGTGTGTGTGTGTGTGTGTGTGTGTGTGTGTGTGTGTGTGTGTGTGTGTGTGTGTGTGTGTGTGTGTGTGTGTGTGTGTGTGTGTGTGTGTGTGTGTGTGTGTGTGTGTGTGTGTGTGTGTGTGTGTGTGTGTGTGTGTGTGTGTGTGTGGGGTAGCGTTTAAAGTCCTAATGGGATGGTAGAGCGGATATGACGTCATTGTTGCTGGTTTACTGAAACGCACCTGCACTTTTCACCTGGTTAATTCAGTGACCTCTGTCTTCAGTGACCTGGGTGTGTCTGGCGAGGAAGGAACTAACCTTGGTTTTCATTTTTCTTATTCACATTTTTCTGTTCTACTTGATAAACCGTGTTGGGGAAAGTCACTTTCTAAAGTTACGCGTTTCAATATTGTGTTACTTAGTTACTTTTTTATGGAAAGTAGTGTTACCTTACTTTTGTATTATTTTTTTCCACGTGGGTTGACCTTGTTTAATATTCAGAGACAAACACTCACACACACACATGTACTCAAACACTCACACACAATCTGTCACACACGCATGCACTCAAACAGACACACACTTGCTTACACACAATTTGCTCATATCGAGAATTTTTCAAATAAAGTTTTCAAATAGTGGAAAAATAGTGCCACAAAGGAGTTTAACAATGGGATTATCTGGTAGGTGTAGGATGCGACAAGTATTGTCTCAAAGCATTTATAACTTTAATAAAGATAATCATCTACACTAAATGCTGTTATTGCGCACTGTTTTATGATCTACTGAGATGCAAAGCTCAGAGGATTAATAGCAGCATACAAAAACTACTTGCTCTCAGTACAGTAACAATACATGTTGCTCTTTATTTACACTTTACATCCCTTTTTGCTCTTGCTGCCTTAAAATATAATCATGTGACTTCTGGGAATATAATTTTATTGTAAATAGTGATTACTTGCTATAGTTACAGTTTTGTCTGAAAAGTAAGCATTTAAAATGCACATGTCCTAAACCCGAGCCTCTCCCTGTTTCCCCGCAGTTTCCAGGAGGATTCCCGGGACAGCAGCAGGACCCTCTGTACGGATACTTCACCGGCGTCGCCGGACAAGTAAGAGCCTCCGTTGATCTGACAGTGATATTGCGTGGAAATCAATGTTTATGGGCGAAAGTTCATTACATAATTTGATGCTTCTCATTTCATTTTCCTGCATTTTGTCTGATATGAAAGTGATGACAGACGTAATGATTATTGTAATATGTCACTTGTGTTTGTGTAGGATGGCCAGATTTCTGCGGAGGAGCTGCAGGCGTGTTTGACTCAGGCCAACTTCTCTGGCGGCTACAGACGTGAGAATCTTTACCTTCATTTTATAGTAGTAAACTAAAGGTATTGGGAGTTATGGGTAACACATTCTTTGTGTTGCAGCTTTCAACATCGAGACGTGTCGACTCATGATCAGCATGCTCGACGTATCCTTCCTGCTCAAATTTCAGATGCTCTGAACCGCTTCAAACTTGATACGCATGAGATTTTGCTGCTGTGATTGAGCCAGCCCTGATTGTGAATGAAGTTTGGTGTTTTTTTTAAATGTTTTTTTCCCGTAACTTCTTTGTCATCAGAGAGACATGTCTTGCTCTATGGGCTTCAATGAGTTCAAGGAGTTGTGG
The DNA here is from genome assembly GCA_037043235.1 of Rhodeus uyekii. Classification (NCBI taxonomy): domain Eukaryota; kingdom Metazoa; phylum Chordata; class Actinopteri; order Cypriniformes; family Acheilognathidae; genus Rhodeus; species Rhodeus uyekii. The sequence continues at coordinate 6,317,617 of JAWRVZ010000011.1, read as the reverse complement.
ACGGTGCTGAGCGCCTGGAAGCAGCACTTCATGAGCATCGACAGGGACAGGAGTGGCACAGTCGACCCACAGGAAATGAACCAGGCCATTTCCTCAATGGGTAAAACCCCAGAATCTGCAGCTGTTTAGTGTCTAATAGAGCTGTTAGGATCTCGAGTCAAACGCCCACTTGATGAAATGCCTAAATGACTACGATTCGACTCTCTTTTACTCAAATCTGATCACAGAGAGCCATTGTAATGTATAGATGACAATTATTTCTGTCTTACGGTAATTACTGTATACGTTTATAGTTGAGATATAAACATTGATGTCTACAGTAGCGATCAGAAGAGAGATAGTCACCTTTTGAAAAATCTGATGCTTCAAATAATGATTGTCAATTACATCATTGCACCAGTAGATGGAGACAAGAGACTGAATCTCTTGAATGAATGAATAAACATTTTTAACAATCAAAAATACAGATTCGTCTAGTAATGAAACAAGTGAACTTTATGAGTGAGTCATTAAATCTGACTCCAAATTTAAACTTTTAAGGTTAACTTTTAAACGTTTAAGTTCGACAGTAGATCAAACCCCTTGGACGATAGTTTGGTGATGACGGCAACCAATTAATTAGTGCAAGTCATCTAGCTAACAGTGTACTAAGAGCAATATTATTAATATTATCTCTAAAGCTGTCAGTTTAAAATGTTCTGGATGAACCACAGTTAAAGCTGTCAAAGGGTTGGAGTTAATTACTGTGGCAAAAATTACAGAGAAACCCCAGAAAGTTCTTCCCAAAGCCCTAATAACTTGGGACCGAGAGGCGGTTCCACAACACGGTGTAGGAAGAGGGCGTCCAAATCAGGAACGATCAGAAATCATTGCATTCCAGACCAATGAATACGATCCACCGCCAAGCTGATTTTGAGCATCGGTCAGTGTTTTTGGTGTGATCCTCACCGCTGGTTCTGGCCTCATGACTGGTTTAAAACTCTTTGGGCTGATTAAGCATGTTAAGTGAGTGTTGGGCCGTCGTGACAGACTGAACTCTGATTGGCTGTTCAGCTTAGCGAACGAGTCGGTGCACAATAGTAAAAGCTAAAGTGAGCAAAGAATTCATGACGGCACAAACAGAAGTCTGAAGTCTGTCATCAGTTTACGTCATCTTGCCTACGCATTTAAACGCGTGAACATTTGCAATGTAAAAAGAAAGTGATTCATATTCAAAACGGTAAGCAAGCACTGCTTTATTTACGGCTTGTGTTTCTGCAGTTCGATAATGACAAAAATGCTCTGTTGAAACCTGCTGATATAGACCGACGTTTACTTGCATGCATCGACTGACAGCCGACTTTAGTTCAAGCGCAGGGCTCAAGTGTTTTGGGCTCGTGAGCTTTATTTTGAATCAAAAATTGTGATTCTCAATTTATCCACGAAAGCCAAGTGAAAACCAGTGCTTCTGAATGGTCATAGAAAATCAGTGCTAATGTTGTCAATGCAAATAAGTCATAAATATATCATCATAAAGCTATCATCTCTGATTTAATATATAGCTTTTATTTTATACACAGCTGCTAGATTCAAGGTCTTCCTTGAGCTGTGAATGAATGAATGAATGAAAAGCTAGTACAGAATGTAGAGGATTTTATTTCTGCTGCTTGGTGAGAATGCAAAACGGGGACCAAAAAAAAGAGGAGTCCATCTGGTGAATAAGCTTTGTTTGTGTGTTCGTTCAGGGTACAGACTGAGTCCTCAGGCCATGAACGCCATAATCAAGCGTTACAGCTCCAACGGAAAGATCTCGTTCGATGATTATGTTGCCTGCTGCGTCAAACTCAGGAGCCTGACTGGTAAGTGTGGAGAATCTTTGTTTTTTAGTTGTTGAGAATTTAAAGAATTTGTCTTAATCAGATTCTCCATCTTATGAAGCATTGTGTGAATTATGCCTGTTCCACATGCTGTTCACGTTCAGGTTCCACACTCGCCGCGCCACAAGGCAGCGTAAAGTTTAAATATCAACAAAAAGCTTTAATAGTTGTTAGATGCCTTTTATACTTGGTGTATGTATAGTAGAATAGCACTATTTGATACAGATACTTGTGCAATATTATATCAAATCAATGAGTGTGTGCAGGAAATGAGTGTGAACTTTATGAATGAAATGAGTCTCTCAGAAATCAGGGCTTTTACAACTAAATGACTAATATCATATGCATTTTATATGTCTGTTTAAATGTTTTAAACTTTGCGTAAGATCTTTGAGGATCTTTTTCTTCATCGTTTTTGTCTCTCTGTACTGTGGTGTTGTGGGGAACAGGCTTTAGTGTTGCTTGGGATGATTTGGAGCTGTTTAAATGTAGTTAATGAAGTGATTCATATTAATGTCTTTTTGAAACTGCCTCATGATCAGATTTGTTCAGAAAGCGGGACCAGGCCCAACAGGGAGTGGCGACGTTTCAATACGACGATGTAAGTCTAAAAAACAATACAGAACAGATTAATATCTTGAAGAAAATGCCTTTTACACTTAATTCTCAGTACAATGTAAATGTTTTGATAGTCCATGATATTATCATAGTGATGCTTTATAATGTATAAGGAAATTCTGTTGGTAGGAAGAAAAGGTATTCTGGTCTTGTTAACTTACTAAGGGTTTTTTTTTTTTTTTTGCTTTTTCCTGAGGCTATATAAATATAGCGTTGTATTTTAATCTCTACCCAGTCTTACATAATTGGGGTCTCTAAATAGTCATGTGCCCGTGGACCCAAATTATTAATACATTTATTAAACTAATATGCCTATTTATTGTACATTGGTGTTCCATTGTTTTATAAACTTCTAAAATTAAATTAATATAAATTCTATTCTATATTAGATTCTTATAAATCCAATGACATCAGGGATTGTAAATGATTGCGTTATGAAGCTTGTACTGGTTCTTCAGATGATGTTGTGTCTGTTGTCTCTTCTCCCAGTTCATCCAGTGCACCATGAGCATCTGAGAGAAGCCTCTGGATTCATGCTTGGATTCCCTATATAATATGCATCTTTAAACAATTTCATGTCATTCCATTTTCAAAATTGTAATACTATATAAAACATTCAAACAATATTGTTTGTATAATGCACTATATGAACTGTTAGCAGTGCCTTTTTCACATTTACTGTATAGCCACTAATTTCAAAATGTAACACACATGCTATATATATATAGAGCCATAACTAGCTTTCATGTACTTCCAATGCATTTTTTTGTCTTAATTTGACATGGAAAGTTATGAAAACAATGTGAGTAGGGCCAAACTTTATGCACGTGCTGCTATTTGGATGAATAATGTAGAAGTAAAATGTTGTGGTATGCCTCACCAAATAATTCATGTCTCTGTTTTTTAGATTTATTTGAGTTGATTTATTGTATAACACCAGTTGTCTGTTTGTTTGACTTCATGCATTACATGATCTTGTTTACATGGACTAAAGGTCAGACATTCAGGTCGATCCTGTGCATTAAAATTGGTTATGTGCATTTTTCAACACTGAACACACTTTCACAAAACGCATTAACAAATTAAATGCAACCAAAAAGTGAGGTTGAATGGCTTGTTGTGTGGTAGTGGGAGTTTGAGGGCAAGGATGTGGTCAGTGTATGCAGTGGAAAACGGATACACACTTTATTCCACAGACACACTCCTGTAAAAAAAAAAGAGAAAAAGTAGTTCACTCTTTGAGAAATTTGCTTAACCAGTACAAAACTAATCTCAAAGATCAAAGATGTGAGATTGTCAGCAAACACATTTAAAACAAGCCGTTTACCCAGATATTGAGTTTCTGGTTTTAAGAGTCTTTGCTCATGTGGTCAGAGCAGTTCTTGCACACTTCTCTTCATTGAAGTTAGCTAAACTAACACAATTGCTTTATATTTTGTCTTAATTTTGTTGATCATCTGAAATCTATGTGAAATTCACTTAATCCATTTGAGCTGGGAATTATTCACATGCATGACTTTTATTGCATAAACTGAAACTAGGCTGTAGATTCCAGCATGCTTTGTGAGAGTAAATTTGGAAATGTTATTTCAAGTAAAGGGAAAGAGTGTGTTGTGATGAGCTCTACTCTTGTGTCCCGGTCATGTTATGGTTGAGGTTGGACGCATCAGCTGTTGTGTATGTCGCTTCACTCAGTGAGCAATCGCTGTAATGCAGTAACTATTCATTCACGTCAGTAAATGAAGAACCCTAATGGGTCTTTTCTAATTACTCAAAATCACAGATATGAATATACAGAAATCTGCTCAATGTAATTGAGTTGATGTAACTGAAAATATTGGCTCATTTCAACTAAAAAATTGCTCAAAATGAAGATAAATTAAAAACTAGTAAAGTCAAAGAGCCATATTTTTGTCCTTCCTAAGCACGAGCTCTACTCTTCAGCGCCGTGATAACCACATAGACCAACATAACAAAACTCTCTTAAATGTCAAACACTAACTGTTGGGGATGATTTGAAAATCCACTGCTGCTTGTATCAATTCTAATGATTTGTAAGGAGTGATTTATCATTTGTTTTTGAATGACTTCTTCAAATTAATGTACACTTTAATCTATCAGAATCAGAAAGAGCTTTATTGCCAAGTGAGTGCATTGCACACACAAGGAATTTGACTTGATGCTTGAGCTTCCAGTGCACATATACAACATAACATGAACAAACAAACAATCACTGAAAGAAAAACCTCAAACACCGAGGCAGCCATATGCGGCGCCAAAAACATACACAAGATTACAGAATGCAGTTTAGCAAGCACACATAGCACAGTCATGACATCCACGGAACATGCGGGCACATGATGGAATTTTTTTAATGGATTGGGAGGAGGAGATAGATAAGGACAGGCAGACGGGTGGGTGGGGGGGGGGGTTGTTGTGAGAGAGTCTGAGTTTGTGTTGAGAATGTACGTGAATGTAGCCAAAGCTTCCGATGTTTCCAAGCTCTGTTTCTATGTTTTTTGTCCTTGAAGGAGATAAGAGTGCACAGGAGATAGCAGACTGGCTGTTAGAGACAGGAAAATAATTTTAATTTAATCCATTTTGATGATCTTCGGTTATTTGTCCGGATGATAACCAATCAGTTCTGGTCCTCAGCACTCGACCGGTCGATGCAGTCCTCTAGACATTTCGTCTAGCCTCACGGCCAGACCGGTTACTGTTCGTACAAACACACCGACCTGACCACCAATGGAGTCCATTCTTCCCTGCGTGTCCGCAGTCCGAACTGCGATGTTACGGCTCAGCTCCTCAATCTGTATCACTCTCCGATCTAGTTCCTTCAAACGGTTACCCACAGCACCGACGCGGTCCTTAATTTCCACAGACAGCGGCTGGGTAAATTTGCTCGCAGCTGTCTTACCAATCTTTCGATGGATCAGGGCAATTCCAAAGCCAAAAAATAGGATCCCCGACACCAATAATCCAATCACATATAGATCTTCCGCATCTTCCACGGACAGCGCTTCCAGGCACAGGACTTGCCAGTTTTTCCATGAGTCCATCACATACCCCGAAGCAAGCGTCCCGTCTGGACATGTAGGTTCTCCCGGACTAACCTTCCTTTGTGAAAAAATCTTGTCGATCGCGCTGATTGACCAGTTAATCAATTCCATTTCAGTATATTTTCAGGAATCCAGCCAGCAGCAGGTCAGAAAGAGACAAAATAGCAGAGCGATAGAGCAAGGCGGGGGACAGATAGAGACACGTCTGCTCTGTGTGAGAGTCAAGAAGGAAAAAAGTATTCCCAGGAAGGAATCGCCAATTATTAGTTAAAGCTTATACTTTGCTTTTCTGTATTTTTCCATAGAATAAGGATAATTATTGTCTGCACTTGGAGACCTGTGTGTGTGTGTGTGCGTGTGTGTTAAGGATGGTCTGTATTGGTGGGGTGATTAACTGACACCATACAGAAACAGAATGACTTGTTCTCAATCTGACGCCTAGTAATGCTTTTCTGCAAAATGAAATGAACTTAACACGTAAACCAGAGGCCTCGTTTTCAACCATGTGATCAACAAAGATCTGCTTCTGACTGTAGGCTCTTGTGTGGAAATTACTTGTTTTGTTTATCTTTCTTAACCAATCAGAATAATTTAATCTTCAGTAATGACATAGCACCCTCTGTTAGAGTATAATTGCTGTTGTTTCTCCTTCCAAGCATACTTGACACAAGTGGTTTTCTTACTACTGGTTTATTTGAAGGCTTTTCTTCATTTTAAACCCACGTGAAAACTAAACAGTAAAAACAACATAATGCAAAATAATCACATTAGTCTGACAAAACGAAAGGACACACAAAAGACGTAATAAACACACAATACAGATAAACAAAATACCTCGTTGGCTGCATGCTGCAAGAAAGAGAAATTGTCCTTAAATGTCCTTATGACCGTTGAAGTCCTTCGAGTCTTTAGTAAACTTTCTTAGATGTGCACATAATGTTCATGCTTCCCGCATCTCCGCAGAAACTTCGAGTCTGACGTGAAGTCAACAATTGTGAGTCAACAAAGTAACAACTTTCTGTATAGGTCTTTCAACCCTTAAGATACCTTCTTCATCCAAGAATGGATTTAACTTGTACAGCCTATTGTCTTTGGTCTTAGCAATTTCTTTCTTCAGCTTCAAAGTCTTTATCTCATCTGAGAATGCTTCCTTTTGAATCAGCTTGATGATATGAAGTTCTGCTTCTTTTCTTTCTTCTAGGCTTGTACTTTCATTGGTTCTTTGCTTTACACCTTTGAATTCTTTAATCTTCCGTTTCAGTCTAGCAACTGCCTTAACTCCTCTTGACCAATCAGAGAATTCAGGGATTCAGAGAGTTCAGGATAATCATTCTTAATTTCTCCCACCTTGGTTTCTCTGTCAATTAGTTCCTTTTCTTCTTTAAATGGTAATGGCATTTTAAAGTGACCATTGTTCTTTTCTGTGGTGTTTTCTGTCAAAATTGACAAGAACTTGAGATCTTCTTGGGACACAGGATCATCTTCTCCAACCTTTTCTGAGAAGTCTGTTTCAAGGACCTTAATTATCTCTGAAGGAGTGATTTCTTTTACTTTAGTTTGACTCACATAGCATACTTCAGTTTTGAGATTGACAGAAGATTGCATATCTGGTGTCACTTGTCTTACTACTATGCGATGACTTGTTCCAATAGCGTCGCCATAGTCTACATATGGATTCCAGTGACCAACAATGCTCCATCCAAGATCCGTACGCTGTGCGAAAGGCTGATGTTCTTGGCCAGACACTACTTCTCTTGGAAGAAGGGCTTGTGAGCAGTTGTACCCAATGAGCAAACCTACTTCACAATCCTGCAAAGGTGCAAGCTCTTCTTTTAGATGCTCTAGATGGGACCAAGCTTTTGAAATTTCATTTGTTGGTATGTGTGTTCTGTTGGCTGGAATAAACTCCCTAGTATAGACTGGTGGTAAGGAAATTCTTTTAGCCGAATAAAAACCTCTGACTTGTAAGTTCTTTACTCTTTGAGAGCTTACCACTTTGTTTCTTGAAGTCATGGTTGAGAGCTTGAGCTTCACTTGTTCTTTGTTTGCTTCCAATGCTTCAGCTACTTCACTTAAAATGAAGGTTGTGTCACTTTGAGAATCTAACAGAGCATATACAAGGACTTCTTGTGCTGGGTGAGTTATGGATGAAATCCAAACAGGAATTATTGCTGCTGATTGTGTGTTAACTTCACCAAGAACTACTCTATTTGAAGTAACAGCTGTGGTTGTTTCTTTGTGTTGCGTTGATTGAGGTCTTTCTTGGCTTGTAGTTTGCTTGGCTTGTTGTAGTTTTGGGGTTTCTTTAGCTCGCTCCTCATGCAAACAGGTCGGATGCATCTTATGGCACATGTCGCAAACACTCCTACTGTTGCAGTTCTTTGAGAAGTGACCAGACTTGAGACAACCAAAGCATAACTTTTCAGCTTGAACAAATTTAATTCTGTCTGAAACTTCTTTCTCCATGAGCTTCCTGCATTTGTGCAAAGCATGTCCAATCTTCTGGCAAAAAATACATATCATGACAGACCTTTCACTGGAATTTGTGGTCAGTGTTTTTGCTCCGAAGCTTTGACATTTTGGGAATTTTGGCTTTTCCACCTCATTTAAGTTACAAGAACAAAATAAAGAAATAGAAAGTTTAAGTGCCTGTAATGATGTGACAGGGTTGCAGGCAATTTTCACCTCTCTTGCCAGAAACTTAACAAATTGGCTGAAAGAGGGAAATTGATTACTTTCCTCTTCTATCTCAATAACTTTCCGATTCCATCTCACGGTTAGCCATTCCGGTAACTTTGAAAGAATCTTTCTGTTTTCATTACAGTCATTCAAGATTTCCAATGCCTTGATATGAACCATGGCTGCCTCACAACTGCGTAGAAAATCAACAAACTCTCTCAGTTCAAAGCTGTCCCTAGATCCCATCTTAGGCCATGACTGTAGCTTGTCTCTGTATGATTTAGCGATTGTAAACGGATTTCCATACCTCTCTTCTAAAATGTCCCATGCAGCAACATAGGTCGATTCAGTTCCAAGTAGGAAATATCCATCAAGTGCTTTCTTAGCTTGTCCTCCTACATACCTACGGAGGTAGTATATCTTCTCCTTGTCTTGGATGCTCTTCTGATCAATAAATGTTTCAAAAGAAAGTTTCCAGTCACTGTATTTCAATGGATCTCCATTAAATACTGAAGGTTCAGGAACAGGAATTCTGTTTGCACTTAAAGCACCTACCAGCACTTTCACAAGCTCTGCTGTGCTTTCATATGAGGAGGAGGTCACAGCCTGTGGTACAGGAGACATTTTCAGGATGTCTTTCTGATCTTCTTCTATGACCTTCTCTTGATCATACACATGCATTCTTGCTCGAGCTGCATTTAAACTCTTCACTGCTTCTAAATGTTGTAGCTTTCTCCGTTTTTCCTCAAGAGTCTTTTGGAGAGCTTCATGTTCTTCTTCCAGTTTAGCTTTAATTCTGGCTTCCTCTTCCTCTCTCTGTATCCTTCGTTTTACCGCTTCTGCTTCTTGTTCTAAACGACACTTTGCAGCTGCTGCCTCTTGATCAGCTATCTTCCTTTTCACTTTTGCTTCTAGGAATTCTATTTCCAATTGTTCTTTATTTTGTTCTTGTAACACTTCCAGAACAGCTTGGCTTGCAGCAGCTTCAGCAGCAGCTTCTTGTCGTTTTACAGAAGATCTGCTTGAGTGCTCTGAGGAACCTTTCAAGATAGAAGTGAGAGAATCTGATTTACTGGTACTTGAGTTGAAAAGAGAGCCTGCTTCTGGCCAATCTTTCTCTGCTCCTTCTGGAATCTTTCCATCCATTCGACTTGAAGCTCTTGATACAATAAAATCAGAAATCTCTACACACCGATCTACTTTCCGACGGATGTCTTGATCTGGAGTTGTGATTTTGCGTAGTTCCTCATAAACACACTGGACATCTGCAGAAAGACCTTGAACATCTCCAATGACATCATTAAGCAGGTCATCAGATAAAGTCTCTGTCGACTGTGACAAAGTACGCTTTGAGGCGTTCACGTGTGTTCTCCACTTGTCGTAAATGTAGTTGAACCTTTGTTTAAGCGATTTAATATTTCCAGCTTGCATTTCTCTACCTTTCTCTGTCAGAGTTCTTGTTCTTGTACTCCTTAACTGCTGTGCCTCTTCTTGCTGGGCTTCAGCAATCACTTGACCTTCTTCAGGTTGGTCTTGGGAATTTGCACTATCCCTAACAATGTCCCTTACCTGAACTGTGGACTCACTTATATCTGACATTCTGAATCTACTTTAAATTGACCCAATTTGTAAGTAAAAAAATATGTATAGATAATAAAATATCTAAATCGATCTCTAATACTTGCTCAAATGTAAATAGAAAAACAAATGTTAAGCTCCCCAGCAACAATATTGCAACGAATACTACTCTTCAGAATATACTCAATGTATATAACACTTGAAAATACTTAGACTTTTCTATGAAATAACAAATAGCTTTCTCTTATTATTTACAAAAACACTTCAAATGTTAAATTCACCCTTTAAATGTGTGTATGAACACCAATCTTCAACTAAATTACCTGAGCAAACAAGTTAATACATTTACTACACACTACAACGTAGATTTCTTTTCAATGAAAATCTTCACCAAACCTTCTTAAGTGTTAAAGTTCTTAATGACTTAGTCCTTTGCACCGTGTACTGTGTGTATCTTCTTATGTGCGTGTGTATGTGCTCATCTGTTAATCCTTCGACGATGTGCATCGATCCAGACACGTTGTGATAAGGCCTCTGGTCCGACGAAACTTGCTGCGTCACCTACTCGTGGCGTTGAACAGGCGAGTTTTCACTGTTTCTCCTTCCAAGCATACTTGACACAAGTGGTTTTCTTACTACTGGTTTATTTGAAGGCTTTTCTTCATTTTAAACCCACGTGAAAACTAAACAGTAAAAACAACATAATGCAAAATAATCACATTAGTCTGACAAAACGAAAGGACACACAAAAGACGTAATAAACACAAAATACAGATAAACAAAATACCTCGTTAATATAATGGCAACAGTTACAGCTGTAACAATGTTATTGTAAGCAGGGCAGGATAACAAACTCCTTGTGAGACCTGAAGCTTCTGTTGATGAAACGGAAAAACATTCTTCACTAAAAGTTCTTCTATTGACTGCACTTCTGCCTCCCGGTTCATTCATCTGGTCCTCGGGTCTTAACTGTAATTCCCCTACAAAACAGTTCAGCATTCATTCATTGATATCTTTAATTGAATAAAAATCAAAGATATCAAGATCATTTAAACAAGTTACAAAAAAGTGTTTTAATCGGTTAACACAAGCAGTAAATGTGAATAAAAAGTACTATATATATATATATATATATATATATATATATATATATATATATATGATGATACCCAGCTCTGTATTTCTTCTCATCTTGATGAAACGTACCAATTCACTAAATTAACACAATTCATAACTGATATAAAACATTTTATGGCTAGTAGCGTTCTACAAATATTTCTGAAAAACAAAGAAAATTATTAGACCAAAAAGTTCCGCGCATAATAATCTAGACTACTGCTTAACACTCGATGGCTGCTCTGTCAAGTCTTCGTCGTCAGTTAGAAACCTGGGTGTGCTCTTTGATACCAATCTTTCATTTGAAAGCCATGTTTCTAGCATCTGTAAAACCGCATTCTTCCATCTTAAAAATATATCTAAATTACAAGATACGCTCTCAATGACAAATGCGGAGAAGTTAGTTCATGCGTTCATGAGTTCAAGGCTAGATTATTGTAATGCTCTACTAGGTGGTTGCCCTGCACGCTTAATAAACAAATTCCAGCTGGTCCAAAATGCAGCAGCTCGAGTTCTTACTAGAACCAGGAAGTATGAGCATATTAGCCCAGTTCTGTCAAACCTGCCCTGGCTTCCTATTAAACAGTGGTCCCCAACCCCCGGTCCGCGGATGAAATGGTACCGGGCCGCAGATCAACATCTATCTCACGCGCACCCAGATCATCTCACGCAGATCAACATCAATCTCACGCGCACCCCCGTCAACAATCTCGCGCGCAGCACCCCCCCCCCCCCCCACTGAATACACTTTAAAATCTTACTAATTACTTACAAAGCATTAAACAGTTTAGCTTTGCTTTGCCGGCAGCAATGCCACCCTGTAGCCTAAGACTGGTTGCCCACTGAAGCTAAGCAAGGCTGAGGCTGGTTAGTTCCTGGATGGGAGACTTCTGGGAATGATTTGATTGCTGCTGCAAGAGGTGTTAGGAGGCCACCAGGGGGAGCTCAGCCTGTGTGGGTCCTAATGCCCCAGTAAAGTGACAGGGACACTGTACTGCAACAAGCACTGTTCTTTGGATGAGATGATAAACTGAGGTCATGACTCTCTGGGATCATTAAAAATCCCAGGATGTCCTTCGCAAGAGTAGGGGTTTAACCCTAGCATCCTGGCTGAAATTTGTCCATCATGGCTTCCTGACCATCCCCATTCTCTGATTGGCTTCATCACTCTGTCTCCTCTCCACCAGTAAGCTGGTGTGTGGTGAGCGTTCTGGTGCAATATGGCTGCCGTCGCATCATCCAGGTGGATGCTGCACTCTAGTAGCGGTTGAGGAGAATCCCCCTTGAGTGTCTAAAGCGCTATATAAATGTAATGAATTATTATTATTAGCTCCCCAGTACTTGAGCGATCTCTTAACACATTATAGTCTTTCAAAATTCTGACCAGCTTATAATACCTAGAATATCAAAGTCAACTGCTGGCGGTAGATCCTTTTCCTATTTAGCTCCTAAACTCTGGAACAGTCTTCCTATTACAGTTCGGGAAGCACACACTCTGTCGGTTTAAATCTAGACTAAAAACACATTTCTTCAACCTGGCATACACATAACACATTATACTTTTTTTTTTTTTATTCGAATCATATAAAATGATTGTTAGGCTAAATAATTTAGGTCAAAATATTAAATTTCAGAATTGAGAAAACTTAATCAAGAAACATCTGATAAATTATGAGCTATTGTATTAACTGGTAACTAAAATTACTATTGAACAAATTAATAGAACATAGTGTCGAGTTTTGCAATTAAAATATGAATTGTTAAATAAATAATAAAATATTATAACAAGGTGTAAGTAATACAAATTATTTTGAATCTATGAATGGGTGGCCATTTTTTCTCTCTTTTTTCTCCCTTTTTTTGCTCTGTGTCCCTGGTTTTACTTCCATACATTTGCTCATTTTCAGACTTTTGTGTTGTTTTACTTTTTCCTTTTACTATATTGAGCTTCTTGCAACTCCATATACAAAGAGTCGTCTATCTACTTCAAACCAAGAACGGTTCTTGTTTCGTTCCTGTTTTGTTTTTTCAAAACAAATCCTTTGTTTCTACAGATAAATCACTTTATGGCATCTGGTAAACATGGTAAACACATCAGAGAACTACTGTAAACAACAATTTATGATGTGTAATTCAGTGAAATGAAATAATTGTTCAGCCTCATATTGACTCTTGATTTTCTGTGCATTAATCAATAATAACAGAGTAATAATGATTTTCAGTCAAGTGCAGAAGGTTTTCTGTGATTGAGTGTGGGGGATAAAATATACAGTTTGTACAGTATAATAATGGAAAGTCCTTATAAGAGCACAATTTCTAGTTCATTTTCAACAAGAGAGACGGAAAGAGACAAATAGCACGTGATGTGGACGCGCTGCTCGTACACCTGAAATAAATCCCGTCGCATGCGCGCGCACAGATCTTCGTAAGGATTATAAATATTATTATATAAATATCACGCTTATGGTGAGTCCTATTTCACTCTCACACACGTTTTAGCATGTTGGGCTGAAAGTCATTATTCATCATCAGCATGAAAATCTTTTGTATTAATGTCTGGATAGTTTAATTTATTTTGATGATATTTTCGCAAGTACTCATTGACGCCGCTTCAGGTGCGCGCGCAACTGTGTGAGTGATTCGAATGTTTCGTTGCTATAGCGACGCGTGTGTTGTGATTTGTGTCGCATATATAAAGCCTGAAGCGTCGCTGTCTGTTGTTGAGAGTCGAGGCGATTCAGAGACTTTGCTGGATATTTTCTTAGCGAATCTTGTGATTTTGAAGGATTTCCGACAGGAGACTTTTATTCTAGAAGATCGGAGGAGATTTTCTTTACAATTTTCTTTATTATTATTATTATTATTTCCAAGGAGACTTATTTTATTATTTTTTCTTGTTTTTGGAGGAGTTTGGAGTTTTTATTTAATTTTTTCATTTAATTTTATTATTTTACTGTTTTTTTGGGGGGAGTGGGGTGTTTCTGAGTAGTTTATTGTGTTTGTGTTTGTATTGTTTTTATTGCAGATACAAGGAGGATGTCTTTGACTCTCATGAATGAAAGAGCAGGTGAATGATCCAGTTTTTCATTTGTTTATGGTTTGTTATGGTGTAATGTTAGACAATGATTGACTAAATTAATGTCAAGAATCCAATTTTATCCCATAATTCTCCCAGCTAAGTGATCACATGTATTTGATTCCTTGTAAATGAACTAAATGTTTCAATTTGAGTGACTTTAGTACTGATTTGTAATTGACCGCTGACACTGATTATTGATTATTATTAAAACATGTGATGTGTGAAATATTCCCGTCTCAGGCACCAGATCCAGGAGAGCTGCTTCCATCATGTCCACATCATCTTTGTCCGTCTCTGAGGACGATATGGAGAGGCGGTTGAGCAGAGGCTTCAGTCTGAGCAGCAGAGGCTCGTACAGCGTTGTGTGGAGGTGGAGTGGAGAGAGACCGGACAGCCCAAACCAACAGGACAGTTGTGGCGACGGGAGTTTGTCCAGGTCGGACAGCCTCCAGGAGATGATGTGTCCTCCGCTGCCAGGACAAGTTCCCGTCGAGCCGACAGAGACTCCAGCGGCCATGGAGGCGTTTCCTGGGAACAAGAGCTCAACAGGTCAGACTGAAATAAGACTGATGGAGATCTTGCTGTTTTGTGCATAAAGTGTTTAACAAGTTATGGTCTGTTCATATTTACTGTTGCTCTGCAAAAATGTAGCTTTTGAAATTTAATTTGTTTCGCAAATACTTTAGTTGGATGTTCCTATAACATAATTTCATTCAAAAGTAACGTTCTCATAATTGCAAAATTTTAAAATGGAAAGTTCCTTAACATTCGTATAATCAAGAACAAAACATTGAACAAAAACATTGAAAACAAAACATTGAAAATACAGGATGTTAATCCTTAATGTTAATCCTTAATGCCGGCATATAATAGTGGCGTTATTTGTAACATTAGAGAAAAGAGTCGAACAGTAAAATGTGAGCATCATCATGTCATTGTTTCTCATTGTTGTTTTTTCAGTTGTTTTTCTCATTTCAGGAAAACCTACAGGATGTTGGAAGTGGAAGAGAATCGGTTCTTTCTTCCAGAACATGTGGAAGACGATGAAACGTCCTTTCCGCTGCTGTTTCTCCAGTTGTGCTGTGGATGTCGTGGAGCCGTTTGTTCCTCCAGCACATCTGGAGCCGGAGCCGAATCCCCATCACTGCGGCGTCAGGACGAGCCACGGTAAACCACCACACATTATTACATCAACACTCGTTTACACAGAATTGCCGTCTTGTTTTCCACTAAAAATATCCAAAGTATCTTAATATGATTAATTCAGTTTTATTAATCCAGCTCCTTTATTTCTCATATTTTCAGAGTCCTTCGAGTCTCTCTTTATTGTGGGAGAGATGCTTGGATCCGGAGGATTTGGGAAGGTGTACGAGGGAACGAGGAAGTTTGATGGCAAAAGAGTAAATCTTACACAATTATACAAACATTTTGCTCTTGCATTCATCAAAACATATTTAAAACAATTCACAGATGGTTTAACACTTAGTGTGAGTTCAAGTGCTTGAATTCTGTTAATGAAAGGCTTTTGTCTTTTGTTTTTTTGCAGGTTGCCATCAAGAGGATCCGCAAGATCGACAACGATCGTTATCTTGATATTGTAAGTTGGCCAAACCTGAGTGTGTATTTAATTCTGTCATTAATACGCCTGTAGGAAGATCAGCTGTGAATGTAATTAGACAAATAAGCCTAGAAACGTCAAAAGACTTTGAACTGAAACGGCTCTGATAAACGTATCTACAAAGATCAAAGAAAAGTTAAAAAATGAAATGTTTTCTTCAGATTTGTACCGTTAACCTTCTGTCTGCTGTTTTCCTCTAGCCTGGACGTCCCGAACCTCTGGTGACAGAAGTGGCGCTGCTGATGATGATGAGGCGAGAACCCATCAGCCCCTACGTCATACAGTTATACGAGTGGTTTGAACATCCTCGAAAGTTCACGCTCATAATGGAGTATCCCGAACCCTGTGAGAGCTTGCTGGACTTCATCACTCGTAACCCCAAACTGGAGGAAGCAACAGCACGGGTCATCATGAGACAGGCTGTGCTGGCAGTGCAACACTGCATCGATCACGGCGTCTTTCACAATGACGTTCATGCGCAAAACTTCCTGATGAGGAAAAACACATTAGAGCTCAAGCTCATCGACTTCGGCTGCGGTCAGATTCTCACGAGCGACGGCTACGAGAGTCAAACTTACATTGGTGAGTGTTTTGGGACTGTGGAAACCTGAATGTACGACTTAAAGATTATCTGACACTTTAAAAAAAGCTGAACAACTCAAATGTCTTGCTCACAGGATTACCGCGTTACTGTCCTCCTGAAGTTTTCACCGATCCTGGATTCCACGCCGTCCCGGCCAATGTCTGGGCTCTAGGAGTGCTGCTGTTCCAGATGCTGAACGGATGTCATCCTTTTCGCACCCAAACCGAAGTCACGCAAGATGAAGTTACATTTCAGAACGACAACTTGTCCAAAGGTGAGTGAATAATATTGGTAACTTTGATCAACGCACACATAAAGCAAAGGCTCTGGAGAGAAACAGATAAAGGTGAAGTAGGGAAACACAGCTAAGAGTTTTCCTAATATATCAGAGCTGAAACATGTTTCCACAAGAACCAGAAACTACATACATCACCTTGAAAGTGAAGATAAAGAACATTGTACTTTATTCAATGTTATAGATGATCTTTTCTTAGATGCTGAGTCACACGATCATGACTAACCAGCTCTCCTTATTAAAATGTGCACAGAATGCCGTGATCTGATCATCCAGTGTCTAACCAAGGATCCAACTGAACGTCCAGCATTAGAGCAGATGTTACGACATAAATGGATCACAGATGATTTATTGTAGATTGGAGAAGTTCAGCAGATTCACTCAATCAGTGATTTCAGGTGTGAGGAAGTGTATCAGACAGAGTGGGATTATTATAGTTGATCAGTTCTGCAGTATTTTTGTTATATAAATAACTGAATCAATGATGCAGACAAGTTCAGTTCTGCTGTAAAGCACGTCTAAAAACATTTATGAGTCGATAAGTTGATGTAATCTTTGTATTGTATGGGAAATAACACACTTGCTGTCGTTGGTGGAGGGCTTGAGCTCGAGACTTGACCCGAAGCCCGAACCCAACCCGTCCTGACAGGAACTCAAGCCGCCAACCAGAGCGATCAGAGAGCAAGAACACGAGAGACTGCAAGACTGGAAAGAGCTCATCACAGACATATTTGATTTGTTTAAAAGTTAAGACAATCATCTTTATTCATCAGTGACACAAACACAATTGAGTTCTGCTGTAAAGCAGCTCTTAAGAGAGTCGTGTCATTATTCAGCTGAAGTTCATAGTTGATTCAGTTCAGTTCAATAATTGTGTGAAGTTCATCAGTTGTTGTTACAGCTTTCCATTAAGCTGCTGGTATTGATAACAGGAGTGAGCAAGTACAAACTCCATGAACAAAGAACAGTTTGTTTATTACATTATTAGATTTTTTATTGTGCTTAATTATAAACACTGTTTCCCATCAGCTTCCTGTGCGTCTCATTTGAGTGTCCAATTCTGGACGAAGGATCTCGTGGAGTGGAGGATCAATGAAACTCCAGAGGAAAGACCAACTGTGGAGCAAACGCTTGCTCACCCCTTCATCTGGACTGATGAAAGCTGTTACACACAACCAACACCAGCATTAGTGAGTTACAAGAATAATTAACTATGGACTGTTAAATTATAGAAAAGTAAAGCACAACCTGAGCTGGTAATGTGTTTAAAACGCAAGGTGGAGAACAAATAAAGTAACACCTCATCAATTCTGATCAACAGCCAGAAGGAAATAAATATCATAGATTTGTAAGAAATGATGAGTTTTTACAATAATTAATTGAGTTCTGCTGTAAAGCAGCTCTTAAGAGAGTCGTGTCATTATTCAGCTGAAGTTAATAGTTGATTCAGTTCAGTTCAATAATTGTGTGAAGTTCATCAGTTGTTGTTACAGCTTTCCATTAAGCTGCTGGTATTGATAACAGGAGTGAGCAAGTACAAACTCCATGAACAAAGATGCAAAACAGTTTATTTATCAGATTATTAGTTTTTTTTATTGTGCTTAATTAATAAACATTGTTTCCCATCAGCTTCCTGTGCGTCTCATTTGAGTGTCCGATTCTGGATGATTAAGTAGCGAAGGATCTCGTGGAGTGGAGGATCAATGAAACTCCAGAGGAGAGACCAACTGTGGAGGAAACGCTTGCTCACCCCTTCATCTGGACTGATGAAAGCTGTTACACACAACCAACACCAGCATTAGTGAGTTACAAGAATAATTAACTATGGACTGTTAAGTTGTAGAAAAATAAAGCACAACCCGAGCTGGTAATGTGTTTACAACGCAAGGTGGAGAACAAATAAAGGAACACCTCATCAATTTTGATCAAAAGAAAATAAATATCATCGATTTGTAAAGTTTTTACAATAATTGTGTTGTTTGTGTGTCGTTCTCTCCACAGTAAAGCAGATACGGTGAAAATCAACCTGAAGAAAAAATTCCCTGATGTTTTTGGGAGCGTCTACATGTTTGCCAATGAGTGTCAGTTTGGACGTCAATTCGGCACCAAGAATGCAAATTAAATTAAATTAAACTTAGACTTAAAATTAAACTTAAATTAAATAAAACTTAGATAAAATTAAAAGTAGTTTTGCATTCTCTCATAATTTAAACATAGTGACTGAACACAAAAATGATCCACTGAAAACAAGTGTTTTACTGTCAATTTTAGATTCACTAGCTAAATTTAAATCTTTTCATTTAATATTTCAACAAGTATTTTATTGTATAAATCTTAAAACAAATGTTAAATGTCAAGTATTTTAGAATTGCATTCAGATGATCATGAAAAATCACATTACAGAAGTGTAACTTAAACTCAATCAAGAAACATCTGATGTATCATTAATTATTATTTGCTATTGAATTAACTGGTAACTAAAATTACTATTGAACAAATTAAGAGAAAATAATGGTGTTGAGTTTTGTGATTAAAATATGAATTGTTAAATAAATGATACAAATTTTATAACAAGTTGTAAATAATAAAAAATTATTTTGAATCTATGAATGAGTGGCCATTTTTTTCCTCATCTAAATCTAAACTAGAAATATTGCAAACACACACAGCCAGTACACACTCTCACGTTTCACTCTAGCGCTTACTGAAGACACTAAAGCTTCCGCTTCCGGTTTCTGGCGCACCTTTATCCTCCTGGTTCATGAAAGGGAAACCTCCCTTTGAAAGGGAACTCTGTGCTACATCCCCTAGGGGTCGCTACGGGAATGAAATACCCACACCATCATGTTAAAGGAATGAGCCTCTTGAGTGAGCTGAATAAAAGGACTCAAAGGAGCCCTCATCCCAAGGCACCAGCATTCACCACTGGCCAGAGCTTCTCAGAACTTCATGTCTTCACAGTTTTACTGTCAATGTTTGATGGTATCTTCAAGTCTTTGCACGCTCCAACTACGTTTGTGCCACGGTCTGAACGTATGTGTTTTACAGGTCCACGCGCTGCAAGAAAACGTCTAAGAGTGTTGATGAAGTTTGATGTGTCGAGGGACTCGACAACTTCAATGTGAATGGCTCTTAAACTCAGACATGTAAAAATGACAGCCTACCTCTTACTTTGGGAAAATCCTCCTCTTGTTCGTCGTGAAGTGACACTCTAAGGGCCAAATACATCCAGTCCAACAGTGGTAAAGAGAGGTTCTGTTGAGAGATGAGCTGCTGGAAGGCTGGACATTTTCTGTCAGCTCAATGGCGCAAATTACACACTGATGGATGCTGCTGCTCACCTTTCTTATCCCACCAACTATCCACAAACCGGCTGAACATACAGCTCCTTCAGTAAGGTGACGGCCTTGATGTTGGTGGTGTCTTATGAGCAAAGTTGCTAAGTGATGCTTGCCAGGAATTATCAAAGGACACTTCTCGTTCTGATTAAGGCTTGAATGGTGGAGACGGCTTCCGACTCTCAGAAGACCTTGTGCATCAATGAATGGATCCAGAGTGTGAAGAGGACTACTTTTTGGACTTCTCTCCTGTTTTTGAATACATTTGATCTCTTGACTGTAAACCTCTTTTTGCACTGTTTTGATGATGATAGCTGAAGAATTATTGGACTCTGGACTGTGAATTCTGCCTTGCAGTAATATCAACCTTTACAAGAACTGTTTTAATAATAATAATAATAACAAGTTGCATTTATATAGCGCTTTTCATACACTCAAAGAAGGAAGGGGGGAATCTCCTAGACCACCACCAATGTGCAGCATCCACCTGGATGATGCGACAGCAGCCATTTTGCGCCAGAACCCTCACCACACACCAGCTTACTGGTGGAGAAGTGACAGAGCAATGAAACCAATTAGTATATATGGGGATGATTAGGAGGCCGTGATGGAGAAATTTGGCCAGGATGACGGAGCTAAATCGCTCTTCTTTACGAAGGACATCCTAGAATTTTTAATGACCACAGAGAGTCGGGACCTCAGTTTAATGTCTAATATAGTAATATAGTAATGTCCGTCACTATACTCGGGCATTAGGACCCACAGAGACCACAGGGTGAGCACCCCCTGCTGGCCTCACTAACACCTCTTCCAACAGCAACCTAGTTCTCTTTCATGGGAACTCGAGCTGCGTCAAAAGCGCTAGGGGAAATACCTTGACGTCAGTCACGTGAAGATGTGTACAACTAATGAGAGAAATACGCGTGTGAATGCTAGTCGCGGGTCATCCTGCGCCATCCGGGACCCGTCTCTCAGTGACTTTAATTTTCCATTATCTCAATAAACACTTTTCACCTGCATTTGCTTCCAGTGATTCATCATGACAGAACGGTCTGACCAAGGCATGGAAGCAGCAGGCAATTTATCGTCATCTCTGGAAGATTTCATCAATCGCAGTATTCATCGCATGGACTCACAAGAGCAAAATCTCAACGAGACGGGTCGCGCTGTTCAAGCTCTGGTGGCGCAGGTGTCCGAGCTCACCCAGCAGTTCCAACTTCTACATGCTCCCACTGCGCCACCCACACCGGCCGTTCTCCCCACACCTCCAGAGAGCGCCTCCCAGTCAGAGCCCCGCCTACCGGTCCCGGAGCCTTATTCAGGTGAACCAAATTACTGCAGAGCCTTCCTCACCCGTTGTTCAATGCACTTTTCCCTTCAACCTCGGACATTCAACACTGAACAAGCCAAGGTGGCATTCGTCCTGACGCTGCTGACTGGGAGGGCGTTGCTATGTGGAATGGCGGTGTGGGAAAATCAAGATCCGTGCTGCGCCTCGTTCCAGAAACTCTCCGAAGAGATGAGGCGAGTGTTCGACCGGGGCCGTTTCCGGGAGGGAAGCGGCCAGAATGTTGGCGGATCTTCGCCAAGGAGAAGGATCAGTTTCTGACTTTTCAATCGAATTTCGGACTTTGGCGGCGGAGAGTCAATGGAACGAGGAAGCGCAGTGGGACATGTTCCTGCATGGGTTGGCTGATCGCATCCAGAAGGAGATTTATACTCTGGACCTTCCTACTTCTCTCAATGGACTGCTCGTTTGACCAGGGTCGAGCGTAGGACTCTTCACAACCGCATTTCTGGAGTTACAGAGAGTTCCCGTTTCAGCAGAGGGGACGCGGTCAGCCCCGCCCACGCAGTTTTGAACCCATGCAGGTAGGGCGAGCTCGGCTTTCCCGGGAGGAGAAAGAGAGGCGGAGGTCTCAGGGCCTTTGCCTGTACTGTGGAGGAGCTGGGCACTTCGCTTACAACTGTCCGGTAAAAGGCCAAGCCCGGTAGAAGAAGAAGAAGAAGAAATGTTACATTTATATAGCGCTTAACGGTAGTAAGTATGAGGCTACTATTGGGTGGGATCTCCGCCGAGAAGACCTCATCCACATCTACTCTCCTTCCGGTAAGACTGAGATGGTCATTCAACATGCACGACTGTCAAGCACTTCTGGATTCCGGGGCAGAAGGTAATTTCATGGACTACGCATTTGCTGTCAAGCTCCAGATTCCCCTCAAGACTCTCACTAACAAGATTGCTGTTCAAGCACTTAATTGTCAGAAACTTCCCACCATCGCACTCATGACTGAAGACCTCACTCTCATCACTTCTGACAACCACTCTGAGACTATTTCTTTTTTTATTTTGGACTCTCCCCTTGCACCCATCGTTCTTGGTAACCCCTGGCTCATTCAACACAACCCCAAAGTGGACTGGATTCAGAAATCCATTGTGGCTTGGAGCATTAAGTGTCATGAGTCTTGTCTTGCGTCTGCATGTCCGTCTGTTTCTATTTCTGTTTTTCAGGAGGAAACAGTGGATTTATTTAACGTGCCCGCTGAGTACCGCGACCTGAAGGAGGTGTTCAGTAAGTCTCGGGCTGCTTCTATCCCTCCGCATCATCTCTATGACTGTGCCATAGATTTATTGCCAGGTAAATCTCCACCAAAAGGCAAGTTATATTCACTTTCTGCTCCAGAAAGGGAGGCTATGGAGAAATATATTTCTGATTCACTGGCAACGGGGTTCATCCGCCCTTCCTCTTCTCCAGCGAGGGCGGGGTTCTTTTTTGAGGGGAAAAAGGACGGGTCTCTGCGACCTTGTATTGATTACCGGGGGCTGAACAACATCACGGTAAAGAATACTTATCCTTTGCCGTTGATGTCTTCAGCGTTCGAGAGGTTGCAGGGAGCGTCAATTTTCACAAAATTGGATTTACGTAACGCTTATCATTTGGTCCGCATTAGGGAGGGGGATGAATGGAAAACCGTCCGACAAGTGCTTCAGAGGTTGCTAGTGAATGGGCTTTTTGTCAAGGCGGAGAAATGCGTGTTTCATGCACAGTCTGTTCCTTTTCTAGGGTACATCGTGTCGTCTGAGGGAGTACGTATGGATCCTGAGAAGGCCAAGGCTGTGGTGGATTGGCCAAATATAGATTCCTGTAAGGCCCTACAGAGGTTTCTGGGTTTTGCCAATTTTTACCGGCGCTTTATTCGCAATTTCAGCCAACCAGCCGCGCCTCTGATTGCCTTGACCTCCCCCAGAACTACGTTCAGGTGGTCAGACACAGCCGAGGCTGTGTTTGCCAAACTGAAGGGTTGCTTTGTTTCAGCCCCCATTCTCATTGCCCCTGATCCATCACGGCAGTTCGTGGTGGAGGTCGATACGTCAGAGGTGGGGGTAGGTGCAGTGTTATCCCAACGTTCTTCCGCAGGTGACAAAATGCATCCTTGTGCGTTTTTTTCCCATCGTTTATCTCCTTCTGAACGTAATTACGACATTGGTAACCAAGAGTTGCTGGCGGTCAAGCTTGCATTGGAAGAGTGGCGCCATTGGTTAGAGGGCTCAGGGGTGCCTTTTATAGTATGGACCGACCACAAGAACTTAGAATATATCAGAACCGCCAAAAGATTGAACTCCAGGCAGGCTCGGTGGGCACTTATTTTTCGGTCGTTTTGATTTTACTCTCGTACCGCCTGGGTTCCAAGAACATCAAACCCGATTCTTTATCGCGCATTTTTGATCGTTCCGAACGCCCGTCTACTCCCGAGTGCATTTTACCAGAGACGTTAGTGGTCTCTACACTCACATGGGAGGTCGAATCGAAGGTGAAGACGGCCTTAGAAGGGGTAACGCCTCCGCCCGGGTGCCCACCGAATCGATTATTTGTGCCGGAGGGATTACGGTCCATGGTCATTCAGTGGGGACATTGTTCTAATGTGGCTTGTCATCCAGGAGTTAAACGCACAGGATTCCTCGTTAAGCAACGATTCTGGTGGCCACTTATGGCTCGTGACGTTCACAATTTTGTTTTGGCTTTCTCATTTTGTGCCACTGGTAAGACTTCCAATCGGTCCCCTGATGGGTTTCTTCAACCGCTGCCAGTCCCTTCGAGACCCTGGTCACATATTTCGCTAGATTTTATCACCGCCCTTCCGCTTTCTCAAGGACACACGGTAGTTTTAACCGTGGTGGACAGATTCTCGAAGGCGGCTCATTTCATTCCCTTGCCCAAATTACCCTCAGCCAAGGAGACAGCGTTGATAGTCGTTGATCACGTCTTTCGCTTACATGGCCTCCCGACAGACGTGGTTTCCGACAAGGGACCCCAGTTTGTGTCCAAATTTTGGCAAGAATTTTGTAAGTTGTTGGGGGCGACTGTCAGTCTGTCCTCTGGGTTTCACCCCCAGAGCAATGGTCAAACTGAGAGAGCCAAACCAGGATTTGGAAAGAATGTTGCGATGTTTGGTTTCCAAGAATCCTTCTTCATGGAGTCAGCAACTTTCTATGGTGGAGTACGCCCACAACACGTTACTAGTGTCGTCCACGGGCCTGTCTCCGTTTGAGTGTAGTGTAGGTTACCAGCCACCCATCTTTTCTAGTCTGGAGTCCGAGATCGCGGTTCCCTCCGCTCACGCTTTCGTCCAGAGGTGTCACCGCACTTGGACTAGAGCCCGTGAGACTCTACTCCAAGTGAGGGAGCACACCAAGGCCAAGGCCGATTGCCACCGGTCGAAGCCTCCGATATACGTCACGGGTCAAAAAGTGTGGCTTTCTACTAAGAACATTCCTCTCCGCTCCATTTCTAATAAACTTGCTCCCAAATTTATTGGTCCGTTTACTATCACCAAGATCATTAGTCCGGTGACAGTCCGCCTCAAACTCCCTCCTGCGTACAGGAGGATTCATCCCGCCTTTCATGTGTCAAAGATAAAGCCTGTTTTTCATTCTAAACTTAATCCGCCAGCCCCGGTTCATCCACCACCGCGACTCGTAGATGGGGAACCCACTTATTCGGTTAATCGTATTCAGGACTCAAGGCGGAGGGGACGCGTATTCCAGTACTTGGTGGACTGGGAAGGTTACGGTCCGGAGGAGAGAAGTTGGGTGCCTGCCAGAGATATTCTGGATCACTCCCTTATTGATGATTACAATCGACATGTAAGGGAGTTGGGGAACGCCAGGTGGTGTTCCTAGGAGGGGGGGTACTGTCACGGTTTATGAATACATTGTTTCCTGCTTGTCTCGTGTCACTGTTGTGATGTTTGTGTGTGTGTCAGTAGGCGTGCTCCAAGCCACTTGGATAATCAGCGTCGGCAGCTGTCACTCATCACCACACCTGCTGCAGCTCATTCACTCAACCTACATATACTCACTCACTTCTCGTCTCCATTGTCAGATCGTTGTTGACGTCTCCATGGTGTGTGTCCCTCCTGTTCGGTGTTCCAGTCTTGCCTCAGTTCCTGTTCCTGTCTTTGTGGATTGTTCACCGTCTGGATTGTCTTCACCTGCACTCGTCACTTCACCATCACACCGGATCATCTCAGTTCCTGCGCCATCCGTGACCCGTCTCTCAGTGACTTTAATTTTCCATTATTTCAATAAACACTTTCCCCCTGCATTTGCTTCCAGTGATTCATCATGACCCCCCCCCCCCCCCCCCCAGTGATAACCACTAGAACTGCTAGAATTATATCCAGTCTACTACATTCTGAGTATAAAAACAATATTCTCAAATATTTTACAACACACTTATGTTTGTACTGTCTGTAGAAAGTGTAACACTGAACCAAAAAAGGCTGAAGTCATTATGATGAATGGAGAAGAAGTGTTTTACATTCATCATAGTGTTTTTGTCAGGGTTCTGCCACATTCGGTCTACTAATCTCTTGTGGTTGTGGCAGAGCTCTGACACTACCGGAATGTCTCGAGTTGTGTGTGTATGAGGCATGCTTTCAGAAAATGTGTGTAAACAAACTGTAATAGAGCATAAGTGTCGAGTTTTGCAATTAAAATATGAATTGTTAAATAAATAATAAAATATTATAACAAGGTGTAAGTAATACAAATTATTTTGAATCTATGAATGGGTGGCCATTTTTTCTCTCTTTTTTTCTCCCTTTTTTTGCTCTGTGTCCCTGGTTTTACTTCCATACATTTGCTCATTTTCAGACTTTTGTGTTGTTTTACTTTTTCCTTTTACTCTACTGAGCTTCTTGCAACTCCATATACAAAGAGTCGTCCATCTACTTCAAACCAAGAACGGTTCTTGTTTCGTTCCTGTTTTGTTTTTTCAAAACAAATCCTTTGTTTCTACAGATAAATCACTTTATGGCATCTGGTAAACATGGTAAACACATCAGAGAACTACTGTAAACAACAATTTATGATGTGTAATTCAGTGAAATGAAATAATTGTTCAGCCTCATATTGACTCTTGATTTTCTGTGCATTAATCAATAATAACAGAGTAATAATGATTTTCAGTCAAGTGCAGAAGGTTTTCTGTGATTGAGTGTGGGGGATAAAATATACAGTTTGTACAGTATAATAATGGAAAGTCCTTATAAGAGCACAATTTCTAGTTCATTTTCAACAAGAGAGACGGAAAGAGACAAATAGCACGTGATGTGGACGCGCTGCTCGTACACCTGAAATAAATCCCGTCGCATGCGCGCGCACAGATCTTCGTAAGGATTATAAATATAATTATATAAATATCACGCTTATGGTGAGTCCTGTTTCACTCTCACACACGTTTTAGCATGTTGGGCTGAAAGTCATTATTCATCATCAGCATGAAAATCTTTTGTATTAATGTCTGGATAGTTTAATTTATTTTGATGATATTTTCGCAAGTACTCACTGACGCCGCTTCAGGTGCGCGCGCAACTGTGTGAGTGATTCGAATGTTTCGTTGCTATAGCGACGCGTGTGTTGTGAT
This sequence comes from Rhodeus uyekii, assembly GCA_037043235.1. NCBI lineage: Eukaryota > Metazoa > Chordata > Actinopteri > Cypriniformes > Acheilognathidae > Rhodeus > Rhodeus uyekii. The sequence continues at coordinate 6,290,866 of JAWRVZ010000011.1, read as the reverse complement.
TTGTGTCGCATATATAAAGACTGAAGCGTCGCTGTCTGTTGTTGAGAGTCGAGGCGATTCAGAGACTTTGCTGGATATTTTCTGAGCGAATCTTGTGATTTTGAAGGATTTCCGACAGGAGACTTTTATTCTAGAAGGAGATCGGAGGAGATTTTCTTTACAATTTTCTTTATTATTATTATTATTTCCAAGGAGACTTATTTTATTTTTATTTTCTTGTTTTTGGAGGAGTTTGGAGTTTTTATTTAATTTTTTCATTTAATTTTATTATTTTATTCTTATTTTGGGGGGAGTGGGGTGTTTCTGAGTAGTTTATTGTGTTTTGTGTTTGTATTTGTATTGTTTTTATTGCAGATACGAGGAGGATGTCTTTGACTCTCATGAATGAAAGAGCAGGTGAATGATCCAGTTTTTCATTTGTTTATGGTTTGTTATGTTGTAATGTTATGCAATGATTGACTAAATTAATGTCAAGAATCAATTTTTCCCATAGTTCTCCCAGCTAAGTGATCACATGTATTTGATTCCTTGTAAATGAACTAAATGTTTCAATTTGAGTGACTTTAGTACTGATTTGTAATTGTAATTGACGGCTGACACTGATTATTGATTATTAGTAAACCATGTGATGTGTGAAATATTCCCCACTCAGGCACCAGATCCAGGAGAGCTGCTTCCACGGAGACGGACGGTCCGGAGGTTTGGACACTCGGATCTGATGAGCGGGATCAGGATCCACTGCCAGACTCGATCCAGACACTGAGGCCAGATGATGGATGTCCGTCCATTTCTGTTACAACAATTTGATGGGATCAATGACATTGTTTATTGACATTATAAATAAAAAAAAGTTATTAATGTGTGAAATATTCCCGTCTCAGGCACCAGATCCAGGAGAGCTGCTTCCATCATGTCCACATCATCTTTGTCCGTCTCTGAGGACGATATGGAGAGGCGGTTGAGCAGAGGCTTCAGTCTGAGCAGCAGAGGCTCGTACAGCGTTGTGTGGAGGTGGAGTGGAGAGAGACCGGACAGCCCAAACCAACAGGACAGTTGTGGCGACGGGAGTTTGTCCAGGTCGGACAGCCTCCAGGAGATGATGTGTCCTCCGCTGCCAGGACAAGTTCCCGTCGAGCCGGCCGAGACTCCAGCGGCCATGGAGGCGTTTCCTGGGAACAAGAGCTCAACAGGTCAGACTGAAATAAGACTGACAGAGATTTTGCTGTTTTGTGCATAAAGTTTTTACAAGTTATGGTCTGTTCATATTTACTGTTGCTCTGCAAAAATGTAGCTTTTGAAATTTAATTTGTTTCGCAAATACTTTAGTTGGATGTTCCTATAACATAATTTCATTCAAAAGTAACGTTCTCATAATTGCAAAATTTTAAAATGGAAAGTTCCTTAACATTCGTATAATCAAGAACAAAACATTGAACAAAAACATTGAAAACAAAACATTGAAAATACAGGATGTTAATCCTTAATGTTAATCCTTAATGCCGGCATATAATAGTGGCGTTATTTGTAACATTAGAGAAAAGAGTCGAACAGTAAAATGTGAGCATCATCATGTCATTGTTTCTCATTGTTGTTTTTTCAGTTGTTTTTCTCATTTCAGGAAAACCTACAGGATGTTGGAAGTGGAAGAGAATCGGTTCTTTCTTCCAGAACATGTGGAAGACGATGAAACGTCCTTTCCGCTGCTGTTTCTCCAGTTGTGCTGTGGATGTCGTTGAGCCGTTTGTTCCTCCAGCACATCTGGAGCCGGAGCCGAATCCCCATCACTGCGGCGTCAGGACGAGCCACGGTAAACCACCACACATTATTACATCAACACTCGTTTACACAGAATTGCCGTCTTGTTTTCCACTAAAAAGTATCTTAATATGATTAATTCAGTTTTATTAATCCAGCTCCTTTATTTCTCATATTTTCAGAGTCCTTCGAGTCTCTCTTTATTGTGGGAGAGATGCTTGGATCCGGAGGATTTGGGAAGGTGTACGAGGGAACGAGGAAGTTTGATGGCAAAAGGGTAAATCTTACACAGTATACAAACATTTTGCTCTTGCATTCATCAAAACATATTTAAAACATTTCACAGATGGTTTAACACTTAGTGTGAGTTCAAGTGCTTGAATTCTGTTAATGAAAGGCTTTTGTTTTTTGTTTTTTTGCAGGTTGCCATCAAGAGGATCCGCAAGATCGACAACGATCGTTATCTTGATATTGTAAGTTGGCCAAACCTGAGTGTGTATTTATTTCTGTCATTAATACGCCTGTGGGAAGATCAGCTGTGAATGTAATTAGACAAATAAGCCTAGAAACACCAAAAGACTTTGAGCTGAAACGGCTCTGATAAACGTATCTACAAAGATCAAAGAAAAGTTAAAAAATGAAATGTTTTCTTCAGATTTGTACCGTTAACCTTCTGTCTGCTGTTTTCCTCTAGCCTGGACGTCCCGAACCTCTGGTGACAGAAGTGGCGCTGCTGATGATGATGAGGCGAGAACCCATCAGCCCCTACGTCATACAGTTATACGAGTGGTTTGAACATCCTCGAAAGTTCACGCTCATAATGGAGTATCCCGAACCCTGTGAGAGCTTGCTGGACTTCATCACTCGTAACCCCAAACTGGATGAAGCAACAGCACGGGTCATCATGAGACAGGCTGTGCTGGCAGTGCAACACTGCATCGATCACGGCGTCTTTCACAATGACGTTCATGCGCAAAACTTCCTGATGAGGAAAAACACATTAGAGCTCAAGCTCATCGACTTCGGCTGCGGTCAGATTCTCACGAGCGACGGCTACGAGAGTCAAACTTACATTGGTGAGTGTTTTGGAACTGTGGAAACCTGAATGTACGACTTAAAGATTATCTGACACTTTAAAAAAAGCTGAACAACTCAAATGTCTTGCTCACAGGATTACCGCGTTACTGTCCTCCTGAAGTTTTCACCGATCCTGGATTCCACGCCGTCCCGGCCAATGTCTGGGCTCTAGGAGTGCTGCTGTTCCAGATGCTGAACGCATGTCATCCTTTTCGCACCCAAACCGAAGTCACGCAAGATGAAGTTACATTTCAGAACGACAACTTGTCCAAAGGTGAGTGAATAATATTGGTAACTTTGATCAACGCACACATAAAGCAAAGGCTCTGGAGAGAAACAGATAAAGGTGAAGTAGGGAAACACAGCTAAGAGTTTTCCTAATATATCAGAGCTGAAACATGTTTCCACAAGAACCAGAAACTACATACATCACCTTGAAAGTGAAGATAAAGAACATTGTACTTTATTCAATGTTATAGATGATCTTTTCTTAGATGCTGAGTCACACGATCATGACTAACCAGCTCTCCTTATTGAAATGTGCACAGAATGCCGTGATCTGATCATCCAGTGTCTAACCAAGGATCCAACTGAACGTCCAGCATTAGAGCAGATGTTACGACATAAATGGATCACAGATGATTTATTGTAGATTGGAGAAGTTCAGCAGATTCACTCAATCAGTGATTTCAGGTGTGAGGAAGTGTATCAGACAGAGTGGGATTATTATAGTTGATCAGTTCTGCAGTTTTTTTGTTATATAAATAACTGAATCAATGATGCAGACAAGTTCAGTTCTGCTGTAAAGCACGTCTAAAAACATTTATGAGTCGATAAGTTGATGTAATCTTTGTATTGTATGGGAAATAACACACTTGCTGTTGTTGGTGGAGGGCTTGAGCTGGAGACTTGACCCGAAGCCCGAACCCAACCCGTCCTGACAGGAACTCAAGCCGCCAACCAGAGAGGTCAGAGAGCAAGAACACGAGAGACTGCAAGACTGGAAAGAGCTCATCACAGACATATTTGATTTGTTTAAAAGTAAAGACAATCATCTTTATTCATCAGTGACACAAACACAATTGAGTTCTGCTGTAAAGCAGCTCTTAAGAGAGTCGTGTCATTATTCAGCTGAAGTTCATAGTTGATTCAGTTCAGTTCAATAATTGTGTGAAGTTCATCAGTTGTTGTTACAGCTTTCCATTAAGCTGCTGGTATTGATAACAGGAGTGAGCAAGTACAAACTCCATGAACAAAGATGCAAAACAGTTTATTTATCAGATTATTAGTTTTTTTATTGTGCTTAATTAATAAACATTGTTTCCCATCAGCTTCCTGTGCGTCTCATTTGAGTGTCCGATTCTGGATGATTAAGTAGCGAAGAATCTCTTCGAGTGGAGGATCAATGAAACTCCAGAGGAAAGACCAACTGTGGAGCAAACGCTTGCTCACCCCTTCATCTGTACTGATGAAAGCTGTTACACACAACCAACACCAGCATTAGTGAGTTACAAGAATAATTAACTATGGACTGTTAAATTGTAGAAAAATAAAGCACAACCCGAGCTGGTAATGTGTTTACAACGCAAGGTGGAGAACAAATAAAGTAACACCTCATCAATTTTGATCAAAAGAAAATAAATATCATCGATTTGTAAAGTTTTTACAATAATTGTGTTGTTTGTGTGTCGTTCTCTCCACAGTAAAGCAGATACGGTGAAAATCAACCTGAAGAAAAAATTCCCTGATGTTTTTGGAAGCGTCTACATGTTTGCCAATGAGTGTCAGTTTGGACGTCAATTTGACACCAAGAATACAAATAAAATTAAATTAAATTAAACTTAGACTTAAAATTAAACTTAAATTAAATAAAACTTAGATAAAATTAAAAGTAGTTTTGCAGTCACTCATAATTTAAACATAGTGACTGAACACAAAAATGATCCACTGAAAGCAAGTATTTTACTGTAAATTTTAGATTCACTAGCTAAATTTAAATCTTTTCATTTAATATTTCAACAAGTATTTTATTGTATAAATCTTAAAACAAATGTTAAATGTCCAATATTTTAGAATTGCATTCAGATGATCATGAAAAAACACATTACAGAAGTGTAACTTAAACTCAATCAAGAAACATCTGATGTATCATTAATTATTATTTGCTATTGAATTAACTGGTAACTAAAATTACTATTGAACAAATTAAGAGAAAATAATGGTGTTGAGTTTTGTGATTAAAATATGAATTGTTAAATAAATGACACAAATTTTATAACAAGTTGTAAATAATAAAAAATTATTTTGAATCTATGAATGAGTGGCCATTTTTTTCCTCATCTAAATCTAAACTAGAAATATTGCAAACACACACAGCCAGTACACACTCTCACGTTTCACTCTAGCGCTTACTGAAGATACTAAAGCTTCTGGTTCCGGTTTCTGGCGCACCTTTATCCTCCTGGTTCATGAAAGGGAAACCTCCTTTTGAAAGGGAACTCTGTGCTATATCCCCTAGGGGTCGCTACGGGAATGAAATACCCACACCATCATGTTAAAGGAATGAGCCTCTTGAGTGAGCTGAGTAAAAGGACTCAAAGGAGCCCTCATCCCAAGGCACCAGCATTCATCACTGGCCAGAGCTTCTCAGAACTTCATGTCTTCACAGTTTTACTGTCAATGTTTGATGGTATCTTCAAGTCTTTGCACGCTCCAACTAAGTTTGGACTGTTCTGTATTACTGTAAAAATACTGTAAAGTATGTTTGAAGTATTTAGGAAATGTGTTCTGTGTGGTAACTTGGTTTAAAAAATCACACGGAGGGAGGAATGCCAAGAACTCGTTTACTTGCAATAAAACCAAGAAGAACAGGACTGTAATACAACAACTGTATATCTCTCACAGGTACGAACATAGGATAGATGATTAGATGACACAGGTGATTCCCGGCACTACAACACCAACATAAACTCCCCCCTAGTGATAACCACTAGAACTGCTAGAATTATACCCAGTCTACTACATCTCTCCCCCCTTAAAGCTAAAACATTTCCAACTATTAATTGTCAATTGTCTTCTTTAAATTACTACAACACAAAATTCAACTTCCTGACTTATTTAACAAAATCTTCCAAATATCTGGGTTCACGTTTTTCTCTTAACAACCTCTTTATAGTCACAGACTCTGGTGGAATAGCGTCCACCCCTCCCAGTCCTTGAAATTGTTCGGTAGCAGCATCAGGCCTTTCTTGTGACACTGGCAACAGTTGTGATAGAAATTTAATTTCTTATGTATTTAGTAATCTTTAGAAAGTATATGCGCTTATTAATCCTTATTCTTAAACTTAGGCAAGCTTATCAATATAACTGAATGTTCTGTTTCTGTTGTGTGTTGCTAGCAAGCACAGACCCAAACTGTACCTAGTACACGAAGAATACAAATTGTGTTTAGTCATTAAGCGTGACGAGCTGATCTGAGAAGAAGCAAAGGTGGGGGCTTAGAAAACTGTATAAAAAGTAATGAAACTTTATGCTCTTTGCCTTCACATGCTTAGACGTTGTCTGGGTGTGTGAATGCCTTTCTTGCAAGAAATAAAGCTTTAATATTGTTATACCTTTCGAGAATCTCACTTGTGCTTTAATGGTAAACATTTAGGAAAATAATTTCCACCACACAGTTCATCCTGTTCCCCTGACCCTACAGGTACACTGCTCACCGGCTGTCTGCTTTGCTCTTCGATACCTAGAGTATCCTGAAAGCTCACTGACCCTGGGCCAGTGAGTGTCTCTCCTACGAACCTGATCAACATGTCTTTTCCAGGTCTGTCCTGTTCCTGTCAATACAGCATAAGAGAGCGCACCAGTACATCTTTCAACAACAGCTGGAATCCACTTCGTAGCTGTAATTTCTCACATACACAGGATCACCATCTGAAAAAGTCTGCAGGTCCACACTGTTGTCATGTTCTTCTTTCTGTTTGAACTGTTTCCTTTGCACTTTAGCTGCCAGGTTCGGTAGCAGCAAATCAAAAGTTGACCTTAACCGTCTGGACATCATCATGTCGGCAGGAGCCAGACCAGTTGTAGTTTGTGGCGTAATCCAATAACTAGAACAGGAACCTACTCACTCTTGTCTCCAAAGTATCCCCCTTTATTTTCTTGAGACCATTTTTGAAGGTCTGCACGCTTTTTCGGCAAGCCCATTTGAGGAGGGGTGAAAAGGTGCTGTCCTAATGTGCTGAATTCCATTCTTTTTCATGAATGCAGCAAAATCGGCACTTGTAAAACAAGGACCATTGTCTGACACCAACACCCGTGGCAGGCCGAATACGCTAGAGCTTTGTCTGAGCTTTTCTATAGTGATGTGGGAAGTGGCGGTAGTCGTTGGGTATGCGCAAAATCCACTTCGAATGTGAGTCCACAACAATCAGAAACATCTTCCCTTGGAATGGACCAGCATAGTCAACATGAACTCTAGCCCAGGGAGTCGAAGGCCACTCCCATGGGTGTAACGGAGCTGCCGCTGCCGCTACCGCCTTTCTATGTTGTTGACACTCCTCACATACCTGAGCCTCTTTTTCAATATCTCTGTCCATATTGGGCCACCAGAAATAAGATCTGGCTAATCCCTTCATCTTGGAAACACCTGTGTGGGTCTGGTGAAGCAGTTTTAACAACATCTCTCGTCCTTGAATTGGAATTACAACTCTTGCTCCACACAATACACAGCCATCCTTGACACTTAACTCTGTTCTCTTCTGATGGTATGATTGAAACTCAGGTTCCAGCACTTGAGGCCATCCCTTCTGAATGTATTCACGAACCCTGGACATCATTATGTCACGAGATGTCCACCATCTAATTAGAGGAGTATCCACTGGCGCATCACCTAATTTATCCAGTACCTGTTCAGCTCTCCCCCCTCTTGTAGCCTCGTCCATAATAGGTAACCTGCTTAAAGCATCAGCACAGATATTATCTTTGCCAGGCCTGAAAACCATGGTGTAATCGTAGGCACTCAGGATCACGGCCCACCTCTGTACTCTTGGAGAGCCCATCTGAGGAATTGGTTTCTTCTCATTAAAAAGAGAAATCAATGGTTTATGGTCCGTACAGATAGTAAAGGACCTACCATACAGGTATTTGTGGAATTGTTGTATTCCGAAAACTACTGCAAGTCCCTCTTTGTCCAGTTGCGAGTAATTTTTCTCGGCTGCTGACAGTGTGCGTGACATGAAGCTTATTGGTCTTTCACTGCCATCTTTCAATCTGTGCGATAACACAGCTCCTACTCCGTAGGGGGACGCATCGCATGCCAATACAAGATCTTTATCTGCTGAATAATGTATCAGAACCTTTGCAGACTGCAACAGCATCTTTGAATGCTGGAAAGCCTCTTCCTGGTCTGCCATCCACTCCCAGTGCTTCCCTTTTTTTAAAAGCTCATACAATGGAGCCAGGCAGGTCGCGAGATTTGGGAGATATTTTCCATAGTAGTTTAATAACCCCAGATAGGCCTTTAGTTCTGTCACACTGGACGGAGACGGAGCATCTACTATCGCCTTCACTTTCTTCTCCACAAGTCGGAGACCCCGAGCATTCACTTTATGACCAAGATACTCCACCTCATCCTGCAAGAAGACACATTTCTCTCTTTTGAGTCTCAGTCCAGCATCTTCCAGCTTTTTCAACACTGCCTCCAGGCATGACTCAGGTCCAATTTAGAGAATTATTTACCTCCAGACAGTGTGTTGCACAGATCCTCCAAGCGAGGTATCGGATACTGCTCGAGGGATGCTGCTCGATTAACAGTTAACTTATAGTTGCCACAGAGCCTAATGGAACCATCAGTTTTCAGGATTGGGACCACGGGTGCAGCCCACTAGAGTACTTTACGGGTCTGATGACCTGCTCTTTTTGCAAGCGAATTATCTCCTCATCCACTTTTGCACGCATTGCATAGGGCACTGACCTGGGGCGAAAAAACCTAGGTACCGCCTAAGGAGAAACATTAATTTTTGCTCGTACTTCTCTCAAAGTCCCCAGTTCCTTTTTAAAAACGTCACTGTGTTTTTCCAGTACCCTGCATAAAAGATCATCTTCTGTCTGAATCTGCTGTACCTGTCTGTTTTGTTTAACCAGGTCCCAAGATAATTTTAATTCTGTTAACCAGCCTCTTGCCAGCAGGTTTGGCCCCTTTCCAGCCACTACAACAACAGGGAGTGATTTCTTTTGCTCTTGGTACTCCACTTCCACCTGTCAAGTGCCTCTCACTTTGATTGGTTGTCCCGTATAGGTTTCCAGTTTAATGTCATTTGGTCTCAGAATTAGTTTTTTCCCACTTTTTCTCAATTCCTTAAATGTCCCCTCATTTAAAATGGTAAGACTATGGTTATGGTTCTTTAACAAATCCACCAACTGCTCGTATGACTTCAATTTTGGCTTATCAAGGCTCAGCAAATTTCGTATTAAACTGTAGGTTTTGGAACCCACCACGCTCCGCAGGATGGCTCTTTGCTTTTCGGCGTCGTCAATGCCGTTTGCTTCAAAGAAATTGTCCAAAATCTCACAGTATTCTTCCCATGACTGTGTTGTCCCATCAAAACACCACTACTGTCCCAATAGTGCCACTAATCCAATTCAATCACTCCCTCAAACACTCCCACGCGTTTACCAGTGTTATCCTCGTCGCCAAAATATGTGGTAACTTGGTATAAAAAATCACACGGAGGGAGGAATGCCAAGAACTCATTTACTTGCAATAAAACCAAGAAGAACAGGACTGTAATACAACAACTGTATATCTCTCACAGGTACGAAAATAGGATAGCCTCAGGTGATTCCTGGCACTACAACACCAACATAACCCCCCCCCCCCTCCCCCAGTGATAACCACTAGAACTGCTAGAATTATACCCAGTCTACTACATTCTGAGTATAAAAACAATATTCTCAAATATTTTACAACACACTTATGTTTGTACTGTCTGTAGAAAGTGTAACACTGAACCAAAAAAGGCTTAAGTCATTATGATGAATGGAGAAGAAGTGTTTTACATTCATCATAGTGTTTTTGTCAGGGTTCTGCAACATTCGGTCTACTAATCTCTTGTGGTTGTGGCAGAGCTCTGACACTACCGGAATGTCTCGAGATGTGTGTGCGCGTGGCTTCGAGTGTTCGAGTCGCGTGCCTGTGTGACGTCTTTTGTGCGAGTTATGATGTCTGGTCCCGATCCTTTGGTCTGGTTCAGTTTTGGTTTTGGATCTGGATTCAGGCATTCATGACTCGTGTGTTCATCCTTGTCCTGAGCTCGCAAGCCGAGTGGTTGCTCGTTTACGTGAGCTCTGTTTTGTGAGTGGGTGCGGTTCAAGCGCTGCGTGAGCCGCGTTCTCTCGGGTCTGTGTGCGGTGTTGTGAGCATGTGGTTTGTATTTATATCAGCCGCGTGCTTTCATGTTGTGTTTTTGTGATGCGTCTTTGTTTAATGTGAACACGCGGTGATTCGCATTGGCTGCGTGTTTGTCTCGTCAATGTGTAACTCTCCCATCTTTGCCCCAGCTGCTTTCCCTCGTTACTCTCCCCATGTGCTCCCATTATATTCCGACTGTGTTTGCTGTTCTGTGTCGCGTCGTTGTTGCACCTGTCCTGTTCTGCTGCCTGTCGTTCTTGTCTTGCCTGTTTCTGGTCTAACAGTTTAGTTTAGTTTAGTTTAGTTTAGTTTAGTCTAGTCTGTTTTAGTTCATTAGTCAGTCTTGCGTTTTCCCCCACGGGGTAGTTTTGTTTGCCTTTTATTTTATGTTCAATAAAAGCCCTTTTCACCTGCAGTATTGAGTCCTCACTCTTCCCTTCATCCCCAACACCTGACAGTTTTACATTGAGCACATCAGTGTTCAGCTGGTTCTTATAAATGTCTTTATGATGGTTTGTGTGTGTCATTTGAAAACAGAATTAACATTTTGAATAGTTTAATTTTGCAGGAGAATTGAGGGGTTTTGCCCATTGTGTGTGTGTTTTTTTTTTTTGGGGGGGGGGGGGGGGGATTTGTGTGTAGAGTTCTGAGAATATGAGGCATGCTTTCAGAAGATGTGTGTAAACAATTGAGAAAAACTGTAATAGAACATAGTGTCGAGTTTTGCAATTAAAATATGAATTGTTAAATAAATAATAAAATATTATAACAATGTGTAATACAAATTATTTTGAATCTATGAATGGGTGGCAATTTTTTTCTCATTATCCTTTGCTCTGTATCCCTGGTTTTACTTCCATACATTTGCTCATTTTCAGACTTTTGTGTTGTTTTCCTTTTTCCTTTTACTATATTGAGCTTCTTGCAACTCCATATACAAAGAGTCGTCCATCTACTTCAAACCAAGAACGGTTCTTGTTTCGTTCCTGTTTTGTTTTCTCAAATAATAACAGATAAATCACTTTATGGCATCTGGTAAACATGGTAAACACATCAGAGAACTACTGTAAACAACAATTTATGATGTGTAATTCAGTGAAATTAAATAATTGTTCAGCCTCATATTGACTCTTGATTTTCTGTGCATAAATCAATAATAACAGAGTAATAATGATTTTCAGTCAAGTGCAGAAGGTTTTCTGTGATTGAGTGTGGGGGATAAAATATACAGTTTGTACAGTATAAAAATGGAAAGTCCTTATAAGAGCACAATTTCTAGTTCATTTTCAACAAGAGAGACGGAAAAAGACAAATAGCACGTGATGTGGACGCGCTGCTCGTACACCTGAAATAAATCCCGTCGCATGCGCGCGCACAGATCTTCGTAAGGATTATAAATATTATTATATAAATATCACACTTATGGTGAGTCCTATTTCACTCTCACACACGTTTTAGCATGTTGGGCTGAAAGTCATTATTCATCATCAGTATGAAAATCTTTTGTATTAATGTCTGGATAGTTTAATTTATTTTGATGATATTTTCGCAAGTACTCACTGACGCCGCTTCAGGTGCGCGCGCAACTGTGTGAGTGATTCGAATGTTTCGTTGCTATAGCGACGCGTGTGTTGTGATTTGTGTCGCATATATAAAGCCTGAAGCGTCGCTGTCTGTTGTTGAGAGTCGAGGCGATTCAGAGACTTTGCTGGATATTTTCTGAGCGAATCTTGTGATTTTGAAGGATTTCCGACAGGAGACTTTTATTCTAGAAGATCGGAGGAGATTTTCTTTACAAAGATTTATTTATTATTATTATCATTTCCAAGGATACTTATTTTATTCTTCTTTTATTCTTTTTGGAGGAGTTTGGAGTTTTATTTAATTTTTTCATTTAATTTTATTATTTTATTCTTATTTTGGGGGCAGTGGGGTGTTTCTGAGTAGTTTATTGTGTTTTGTGTTTGTATTTGTATTGTTTTTATTGCAGATACGAGGAGGATGTCTTTGACTCTCATGAATGAAAGAGCAGGTGAATGATCCAGTTTTTCATTTGTTTATGGTTTGTTATGGTGTAATGTTAGACAATGATTGACTAAATTAATGTCAAGAATCCAATTTTATCCCATAATTCTCCCAGCTAAGTGATCACATGTATTTGATTCCTTGTAAATGAACTAAATGTTTCAATTTGAGTGACTTTAGTACTGATTTGTAATTGACCGCTGACACTGATTATTGATTATTATTAAAACATGTGATGTGTGAAATATTCCCGTCTCAGGCACCAGATCCAGGAGAGCTGCTTCCATCATGTCCACATCATCTTTGTCCGTCTCTGAGGACGATATGGAGAGGCGGTTGAGCAGAGGCTTCAGTCTGAGCAGCAGAGGCTCGTACAGCGTTGTGTGGAGGTGGAGTGGAGAGAGACCGGACAGCCCAAACCAACAGGACAGTTGTGGCGACGGGAGTTTGTCCAGGTCGGACAGCCTCCAGGAGATGATGTGTCCTCCGCTGCCAGGACAAGTTCCCGTCGAGCCGGCCGAGACTCCAGCGGCCATGGAGGCGTTTCCTGGGAACAAGAGCTCAACAGGTCAGACTGAAATAAGACTGATGGAAATTTTGCTGTTTTGTATGTTTAACAAGTAACAGACAAAAAAGATCTGGTCATATTTACTTTCTACTCAGAAGAATGTAGCTTTTGAAATTTAATTTGTTTCCTAAATGTTTTAGTTGGACGTTCCTCTAACATAATTTCATTCAATAGTAACGTTCTCATAATTGCTAAATTTTAAAATGGAAAGTTCCTTAACATTCGTATAATCAAGAACAAAACATTGAAAATACAGGATGTTAATCCTTAATGCCGGCGTATAATAGTGGCGTTATTTGTAACATTAGAGAAAAGAGTCGAACAGTAAAATGTGAGCATCATCATGTCATTGTTTCTCATTGTTGTTTTTTCAATTGTTTTTCTCATTTCAGGAAAACCTACAGGATGTTGGAAGTGGAAGAGAATCGGTTCTTTCTTCCAGAACATGTGGAAGACGATGAAACGTCCTTTCCGCTGCTGTTTCTCCAGTTGTGCTGTGGATGTCGTGGAGCCGTTTGTTCCTCCAGCACATC